>VZSE01013522.1:290466-497161 GCA_013398275.1 Promerops cafer
AAAAAAAAAAAAAAAAAAAAATCACTGTTAAGATTTTAAAGTGCATTATAACTGTTTGTTTCTCAGAGTTGAACTTGCTATAGAATAAAAAACAGTTTGGGTTGGGAGGTACCATAAAGACCCGCTGCCATGGGCAGGGACACCTTCCACTGTCCCAGGCTGCTCCAAGCCCTGTCCAGCCTGGCCTCGGGCACTGCCAGGGATACAGGGGCAGCCACAGCTGCTCTGGGCACCCTGTGCCAGGGCCTGCCCACCCTCACAGGAAAGGATTTCTTCCTCAATTTTAATCTCAGCCTTTCAGCCTGAAGCCCTTCCCCCTTGTCCTGTCACCACAGCTCCTGGCGGAGGCACAGCTCTGGTTCAATGACAGCAGCGCTCCCCAAGCCTTGAACTGCAGTTTTACAGCCTTTACTGATAACCACATACACTTAGCTATTATGTCAATGTAAATTAGCATCATGTATTATTTATACAAGAAGAGATTTTCCAAAGTGCCAAGGACACCCAAGCACCCAACTCCCTTCAAAAGTCAGTGTGGGAATGAGGTTTATGGATCTTTCTGTACCTCCAGTACCCCACGAACACCTTGGTGCATCTGATGGGCTCTGTGTGCTTATTGAATTATCTGTAAGATTTATTTCTGAGGCATATGCTTTGATTTTCAGAATCTGGGTCCCAGACAAACAAATTCTCTATTCAGTTCAACCAGGCACTCCAACATATTTTGTTTGCATTAGCTCCACTCTGTTGCATTAGTAATGTCCCATCATATCATATTAGCAGTCTGCTTTGCTAATACTGGAGAAGTCGTTCACACAGCACAAAGTCTACTTGGGTTAGCACTTGTTTTCCCTGTGTTTCATTATAGACAGAGCTCTGGGGGCAGGAGGGGAGGGGTAATTTCTTCAGTATCTCATGTTAGCTCTAATGGGAAAATAGGAAGACATTTTGTTTCACTTAAATTTGGACAGGGAAAATATCAGCACTTTGTTTTCTTCCTTTTGTCTTTCCAAACACAAAGATATTGTTAAATTGATTTTATTTAACTGAAAGGAGTTCAGCTGGATGAGATTTTTGAATGTGGGAGTTTCAACTACTTTTGCTTTTGAAAAGAAAAAAAAAAAAGGAGGAACAACATTTATAGGACACCAAAAGGCTTTTTTCTTCTACTTATCCCAACATCATTCCCACCCTGTTCACTGCTGAGTCCACAAAACTGTGACTGACTGCAATGAGAGGAAGACTCCCCGCTCCTTTGGAAATAAAGCCACCATTTTTTGTATGTTTACAGAAAACTGAATCCAGCATAAATCAACACAGAGACAGCTTCAAACTGCTTTTTTGCACCAGTTCTCATGTGGGGTCTAAGGATTCTCTTTTATTGTGTATGCCCTACAAGGTCCAGAACAAAACTGAGTTTATTTTGTTCTTTACTCTCTGAACCACTGGGACAATGGGACAGGCCTGTAAACCAAGGGTGAAAGCATTTTATTGCTATTGAGTTATTCTGCTACAGGACACCAAGTGAGAAAATAGTTATTTACCTATTACACATATTATATTAAATTAATCAGTTTAATTAAGGCCAATCCAGCATCACTGAGCTCTTGCACACACTAAAACCCGAGGTAAGAGGAAGGGAAAATGGGTTTATATGTTGTGACAAAAGGGAGAATAGTCTTATCTGGGGAACTGTGTCTTCCCTGTAACTGAAACAGCAGGATCAGGACCCTTCCTCCTTGTCCATGACTACAAACAACATTCCTGCTAGCCCCAGGGAACATTAACAAGCCTGGTACTTGATGAAGTTTAATATCTTATGGATTAGACCCTTGTCGTGTCTTCCAGAGCAAAGCTTCTTGCCAGGCAAAGACTCCTGTGATACACAATGCAGGTTTTTTGGTTTTTTTTAATGTTTTAACAGACTGATGAGGGTGAGAGGAGCACCAGGCCCACTGCTGTGGCACAGGTGACGTGTGCTGAGTGCAAGCCTGTACTCACAGAGAGGCTTCTCCCTCCTCACAGGGCAAAGACATCCCAAATGCATCCTGGTAGTGTTTCACAACTCCAAACCTATCAGAGGTGTGTGGTGATAAAAACTGTTTGAGAAACGTTTCAGGAGTTATTAGAGCTCTTAGAACCCACTCTGTATCTCTCCTGACCCGTTTTAGTGCCTCAGGTGGTAGTACAGCTGCTAATGATCAGTGTTATTTACTGCATGATACTGCCTGAAATAAAGTTGTGAATCAGTGCTTGACAGAATAACGCAGAGCAGAAATGTGGCACCTGTCCAAGGGTGTCCAAAGCCATGAGCAGCTCAAGAGAGTCAAACACTGTACACCGAGCTCTCCTGAAAATTCAGCCATTAAAATTGACCAGGCTTGAAAAAAGGAAAACTTTTAAAATCCTGGCCCTATTACTCACTAACCAGTGGGGAAAATGGTAACAAAAACATTTCACAAATGTTTTTTTTCTGGAAAGGTTTTTAGGGTATTCACCAATTTGATGACTCATAAATTGTCAAGACTAGAAATGTATTAAAATGTTTAGAGGGAGTGATTTACCAGCTCTCTAATGGAACAAAACATTTAGGATGTGAGACTTCAAATCCAGCTTAGATCTGGCACAGAAGTGAAGTTACAGAAGTTACAGATCTGGCACAGAAGTTACCCAGCTCACAGCAAGACAGAAGTCTTCAGTGCATCCATCTTGCAAGAAAAAAATTGAGGCAATTAGTAAAAGGAATTTTAAAGGAAGCTTTATAATATCTGATGCTGTCTGTCCTAATGCCAGACTAGACAATCCTAACTGTAAACATAGCTTTTCTAAAAAGTACAATTTTTCCCCAGAACAGCTCTTAAGAACTACATCTTACAGTGTTACCTCTTTTTCACTCTTTTCACCCAGGTATTCTGTACAAGATTTATTTTTTTAATGCACACTAGAGAAGACTTTTCACTTACTATAAATTATCCCTCAAACATTTGACTTTACATTCCCACACATGGCCTCAATTAATATTGACAGCTACAGCAGACCCCTTCCTTGAGACCCCCTGTTGGAAAATCCATGGTAGTGGAGTCTCATGTGCATCTCAGCACCCAGATAAGACATTGCACAGAGGGGTGGAAGGCAAAGGTTGCAATCTGTCCCTCACCTGTTTGGCTCTGCCTCCTGCTATTCTCCTCAAAGCTGGTTCCTATTCACATTTTCATCCAATTTCTGAATCATTTTATCAAGACAAAGTAAAAATAATTAAAAAATAAATCCATATACAAAAATATAGTTTATTAACTAGATAATTCTCTGACTCTGAAGCCAATAAGAAGGAAACTGATAGAATTATTAATGTTAAAACTAAAATCAGTGAAATCAAAATCTCCATTGACTTTTAGGGATTAAAATTTTACCCTCCAGAATATTATATAACCACCCAACCAAGCCATTTAGTGCCAGCCATGCAACAGCTCTCTGGATCCTGATGTGTGATGAACACGAACACATGAAGAGTTCTGATAAAGTGATACTAAAATGTTTTGTCAGCCTAATATCACTGACCTTGTGAAGGAGCTACAAGGATAAAAAGGGGGCTGTGTGTGGTGCTGGAGAGGCTCTGGTTTGCGTGGTGGCTCTATTTGCTGATGTCAGAGAGCCTTCAGTGTGATATAGCATTAATATTGTCTCACGTCAGGCAATGCAAATACAGAAAATTACAAGTAGTGTGAGCATGTACTGAAGATGAGCTCCGTGACATTCATTATGTGTGAGCAAAATCGTCTTACCTCATGAAAGATGGCAGCTTGGAAGGCTAAATTTAATGACTGGGATTCTAATCTCCTACTGGGTTAAACCAAAAGAGACTTCATGCCAGGAAATGGAAATGCAGTACTGCTGAGCAAAAGAGGGTCGGGTTTACTGCTGCATCCAGCCTTGCTTCTGTAAGAGTTGTCAGCTACTAAATGTGGCTGTTCTTTTGCGTCTCATTTTTTTGCAGTCATCATGGTTGTTATTAGAAAACCTCCAGCAACAGCAACTCGAGCTATAAATTAAAAATAAGCCAGCGGTACCTTTAAATGTGCCAGGAGGTTTGTTTTTGGCACAGGAGCCTCTGAGTGGAGGCTTGCAGCTCAATTCAGACAGTTAGCAGGGTGCTGACAGCAACATGTTGGTACAAGACTGCACTTCTCTCTTTGGTTTTGTTTTAATTAAAGCCGCATTTATTTTTTAAGGCAGGTCATAAAGCTAACCTACTCTGACAACACTGAATTACATTATAAAATCGTTCCTTATAATAATTATGAATCTCTGCTAAAGCAAATTGAAATGAAATTAAAGTACCGGCATACGTTGCCTTCCTTCCTGATAGGAGAAATTCATCTGATCAAAATCACCACCGACTGCTCAGAGTTTGCAGCGAGGACAGATCCAGAAATGAATCTCAGTCTCCAGCTTCCTGCTGGTCTGAGCCAGTTAAAATGTCAGAGTTTAGCTCCAAAAGATGCCCTCAGAGCACCTCACAATCACTTGGCTGTACCACACCACATGCCACAACTACAGCAGGTTTCAGTGGCACTTTTTTCGCCAGAATCCTGTCCTTTCACACTTCCAGCAGAAATGGGAAATGTTGGTGTCACAAGTGCTTCAATTTAATTTTAAGTGAGGCAGTGTAAAGCAGAAGGGGAAATAAAATTATATATATGCATATATATATTAAAAAAAATTAAGCCAGAAGTATTGAATGCAGCAGGCTGATTTCAGAAGTTTATAGTCTGGGGTGACATTACTTACATAACACGTATGGAAACTATGGGGTGGAATTTCCCTGAAAACAGTCCTTCCCACAAGATTTCTGGCACCTTGGATTCTCTACACAGCTCGAAATCCTGCGAGGACAATCTGTCTCATTGTACTTGAGTCCTCCTTGGTTGAGTTGGAAACCAGGGGCCTTAATTTATGTAAACAGGAAGAATTCTGTTGAAAGAAATAGAGAAGAATCAAGGGATATTCTCAGCCCAAAATATAATAGCTAGAAAAGTTTCTAAATCCTTCAGGACCTCAAAAAGTACAGACCAAATTCCTTCAGAGAAGTGAGTGGGATGAGAAGAAGAAGTGTTTTTTCTTTGCCTCTCCTGATGGCCTGCCCAGAAAAACAGATATTTTTCTGTTAAGAAATTTGCAGTCAGGGGAACCCTCTCGGTTTGCTGCAGTGAGGTTCCTCTGCCCTTCATTTCTCAGCACTTCTCAGAACTGGGAACCTGAATCAGCTGCCAGCTTCAGAATGCACCGAGTCAAGAGTTTCAGGATGAGAGGGAACATGTCCTAGAGTCGGTATGTAAGATGCATACATGTGAGTCACATGTTAAGGGAATGTCAAGGGATGCCACGGAATGAAAAGCCTGGAGAATGTGTGGAGGTGGCCAGGCACTGAGGTGATTCCAGAAGTGCGCTGAGCATTAAAAGGACAACGCATTTTGTAAGGTGGAGTTTAACCTCAGAGTACTTGAAGTGAAATAATCACTGCAGTGATTAGCAACCAGCAGTTCAGTCAGGGAGAAACTGAGAATCCCCCTTGCTCTGGGTGCATAGATGATGTGTAGGAAGATGGTGGTGGTGATGGCAGAGGCAAATGAGTCCCATGGAAGGTTTTCCAAGGCTTCTTCTGTCTGTCCCTCCACTTCCAGCACCTGAATGTTTTTTTCAGGTTGAAGCACATGTTTGCAACCCAAGCCCAGGGGTGCAATTTATTTTCCCCAGGACTCTGGACTGGGACTGTGTCAAGCTGGTGCTGTGCAGGTTTCCAGAAAGAAACCTTAGCAAGCTGCAAAGCACTCTGCTGGAATAACCTAGCAGGGAGGTTATGGGAGCATTCATTAATTGCTGCATTGCTTGGCAGGCTGGACTGGTTACCAGTTTGTTTCCTGTTGCAATGAGATCCAAATTCCCAGTTTGGATCTCCCTAAACGAAGCCCAGCATGGTTTGGATGCTGCAGCTCCTTTCATCTCTGCAGATGCTGAGATCACCTGCAATCTTGCATCTGAGTGATCTGAACTCTGTGTGTGTGGGTGGGGTTGGCGTGTACCCTTGTGGGGGAAGGCATTTCCTAATCAGGACCTTCAGCTTAAGCAACACCTTGCTTTCCCTAATGATTTGGAAAAGTTAATCTGTATTGCCCTTCAAAGCATCCAGCAAGGCTGGCTATCCACTCAGATTCCTCCTGAGAAATCTGCCTTGGGAAGTGGAAGCCTCCAGCAAGGATGGGGATGGGTGAGAAGGAACTCATAGTTATTCATATCTGATATGGGATGATGTTTTTGACTGATTTGCAAATGCTCTCAGGTGTCATGATAGAGACAGAGAGAAAAAATATGCAGATACATAAAAATCACTTCCAGGATATGGCGTAATTATTGCTACTTAGATTACAATTTTCCAAAGGTGTGATTTCTTCGCAAGGGATGTAGCAGGAAGTCAGAGAGATACTAAGACAAATCAGTCCTAAAATTGTGATTGATAAAGAGCAGTAGGTGATATCTAGGAACTCTGTGGTCTATGAGTGATCACAGGAGCTTCTGCTTCTAATTCCACTGACTTCCACTTTGCTGTGGTGTTTATCTGAGACAGTCCATGAGTGTCTAAACCAGCAGAACAGGCAGAAGAAGTCTTCAAAAGTATTCCTGACATTGAGCAAGTCACTTCACTACCCTCTTTTGCTGCTTTTTTCTGTCATACTGTCCTTAAGCCTGAAATCTTCTTGCTTTCACGATCTCTGTTTAAACCTTTCAGGGCAAGAGCAGTGTCTATTTGCTTGTCCATACAAGTGCCAGCACAGCAGGTCCCAGTCTTAGTTATAGCCTGCAAGTGCTATTACAGAATACCTGGTAATAATGGGAAAAAAGGATGAAGTCATCCCAAGCTCTTGTCCCATTTACTCACCACCCATGGAAGTTTCTGTATTTCCATCTCTGAGAGCACAGCAGATTTGCTGGGTCCCTCTGGATCCAGATTTGGAAAACTCTACCTTTATCCCCCCACCTCTGCTGTCCTTGATAAAACAGGTTTCTGCCAAATCTATCGGAGGAATATTTCTCCTCTGTGTTCTGCAAGTGCCCAGGAAGCTGGGCATGACATTCAAAGCCAGGGACCAGAGAACAGTTTGGGATAGCAGACCTTAGTAACCAAGGTTACTCTCAAATCCAAAACCTGCAAAAATAAGCCCAAAAATATATAGAGTCTGGCTCACATGTGTGTCCAGAGTATCTGTGTTTAACTTGACTACTTAGTGGTTTTGCGGCATTCATGAATACACAGAAGTGGCTCTTGTCCCAAAACTCAGACAATGGTTATTTCCTGAGCAGTGATTATATAGCTGCTGCTGCAGCTGCTGAGAAGGGTGGCTCTAAAGCAGAGCAAAAAGTGGTCTGTGAACCAGTACTGAAGGAAATCCCTTTATGAAAAAGAAGTGCTCCTTGGAGGGCTGCTGCAGTGCAGTGTGATTGGACAGGACTGAGCTTTGGGTTTGCACTAATGAGAGCCTGTGGTAAATTCTTAGCCATTGCATTAAAGAAGTACCTGAGGATGAAGATGGCTATTGATTATTGAAACTGGCTGGGCCTGGAGGATCACATTTTCATGAAGGTGTTCGTGTTGATACACACATGCATTGGTCACGCTCCTGCTGCAGAAGTGGTTTCCAAATCTCAGCACTCACACGTGCATTTTCCACTATTGCATGGGCAGTTGTGGTCCCTCTGTGAACATGGCAATTTGGAAACTTCAGCATCTAAGCACCTTGAAGATCCATTAAGCAAAGAATTCAAATTCATGAACCAGCTTCCAATCAGCACTTGCCCAACAGGTCTCTTTTTTAAATGTCTCAGCTCATTTGAGAAACAAGAGGAGCTGAAACTCAGCAGTTGAAGAAAAGATAACCTGGTAACTCATAAGCAGGGATTTCTTCACAGCAGGAGTGTATAGAAATGGTCCTTTCAAGATTTTATCCTCACACAAAAATGTTTAGAAGATGACACTGCAATAGTTCACCTTCTTAATTCTCCAATGCAAACTTTTAGTGTATTGGATGTGGGAAGTCGCTGAGGTTAAAGGGTGCCATTGTGGGGGCCATAACCAGTAAGGAAACTGATGGAAAAGCACAGATTCTTACTTTAGCCCCATACACTTGAGGAAAAAAATGGCATTGTTTTTACTATTCATTAACTCCTAAAGTATATATTAAAAGCTGTAGCTTCATTCTATAGACTACACTGAGTACTCTATCCCATGGATTACTTTTCTGATTTTTACATTTTTGGTCCCTGAAAATATGTTTGTTTATATGATTGCTACTACTGAAACAATAATTCTAATGACAGTAGTAGCAATAAACATATTCAGGAGCAATCCTTCAGTCTAAAGACATTGCTTTATTCTCTTTCCTGATCTGCACTGCTTTACACATGTATACAGAAATATCTGTGCATAAATATGCCCACATATATATTAACACAAATCCAGCCACCTGCTCCAGTTACTTCCCACAATTATTTTATTTAGGAAGCTCCGATGAAACACTTCTTTTTAAAACCCATTTTTGCATTTTAGCTGCAAAGCAATTATTCAGCCTGTCAGGGTAATCATCATAAATATCGCTGTCCACGGTTTTCCACAAGCCAATAGTAACTGGTTGGGTCAGTTCAGCTCAATTCAATGACCTTCCAAGAAAGAGTTGCATTTGTATTCCATTCCCAAACTACAGAGCAGAGTGCATGTTAAAATGGGCCATTGTTAAGGCATTGACCTCTTTCCCATGATTTCTGAGTCATACCACTGACACCAGCAAATCTGAGCTCTGCATCCCATATATTTGCAGGTGTATTCACTCTTTTTTTCTTGCAGAAGCTTGAAGCATGTGAGGTACTTTACAATTTCAAGGATCGGTCTGGAAAACAGGTACAGAAGCATGTGCCTCAACAATCCAGACCCACCCATATTCATCCTGGATATTTTGCATGTATGACTTAAATATTCTGTAATCGACCTACACCCACATTCCACTGATCAGTAAACTGAGGCCCAGGACAGTGATGCTGCAAGATCAATCAGGGACTTAGTGGTAGAAACCAGAATAAAACTCCAGAGTCAGCTGCTAACCACATAAGCTATCCCTGCTGCTGGCCTGCAAAGTAAAAATAATGGTTTGGAGTCCTCCAGTTTTCATTATTAGCTTTTTGGATGAGTTTTGCCTAAGGGGAATGAGTTATTCTCTACTGTTGTATGAGTGTGTTTCACTTCAGCTGAATTATGTGCCACTTTATGGTAGGGTTGTCTTCATTTTTTTTCTTGGCTGTGCTCGGGGAGATCTTTGTGAACATCTTGTTTGACAAATTCTGCACCACCCACATAACCACTCTGAGGCAGACTTAGCAGAGTCAGACACTCAGCTGGGCCCACTTATTTTTGGTGGATCTCGTGTCCTTGTTGCTAATTGGGACCTGCCAGGCCCGGTGGCCAGAGCAGAGTGTGGGGTTTGGATCTCAGTGCTTGGTGCTTTGCTTTGCTCTTTTGTCCTTGTGGCTTTGCACAAGTCACTGAACTTGATTGAGAACATGTTCGTTTATGTGCTTGTTGGTTCCTAACAAAAATTTCAGCCAATGCAAAAAGTATTTGCAGTATTTATGCCTTATTTTTGCAGGGAGGAGATGTTACATTAAAAAACCCCAAGGTTTTACCCAAACAAAAATATTTCTTTTCTCTTTTCATCTTTTATTTTACAGTTTCCTGAAATCTGGAAAATAAATCATGCCTAAATCCAAACTGTAGCTTCTCAAAGCAAATGCAGAAAAGAAATTTCTATTTCAGCAGCTATGTTTTTTTCTTTTTTTCTTTTTTTATTTTTAGGGAAAAAAAGAACTTCCATGGAAGTTTTCAAGCAATAGTGAAAGAGCAGAGAAATGCCTGATTTGTAACCTGCCCTGTCTTGGTCCAGCTGCTTCAGTCTCAAATGTCAACAAATAATGGTGACTTTCAAAAATCCGTAGGTTGTGTTTTGGATGATATTTAGTTAAGTGATATTTCTTGTGTATAGAATAGCTTTGATTACATTATCTAGCAGAATAAAACCAGATGGCAATGAAGTAACTATTTATCTTCCTGGTGAATTTTAATACACAGTGAAGTGAGGGCACAAGAAGCTTGCTATAAAGCTGGCATATACGGTCACTGGGAGCTGTGAAGGCTTTCCTCAATCAGCTCTGCTTTGCACTTGATCTTGACCTGAAGGCATTGCTCCTGCTCTAACCTTCTCCTTGAGCTAAACCATCTTATTTCTAATTCCTCTTCTCAGTGTCTTCCTGATTTGTTTCCTTAGCCCCAGCACAGCATAGCTGCACACCATCTAGTGAGCTGGCACTGCAGCACAGGGCAGGAAGCACAGGTACATCCCTCGATGGTGCAACAAGACCGGACCGACGAGAATGAGCCAGGCCAAAGGCAGAAAATTAGAGACCAGCTCACTGCAGTCAATAATTGAAATGCTGCCAAATGGTGAGAAGTTTACCAGTGCTCCCTGCAGTGGGCAGAATATGGATGTGCTTCTGATGGAAGTCCAGCCCATCCCCATTTTGGATGTTCAGTGTTTTCTGTGATTATGCCACAGTTGCTTCTGAGCTGGTAACAGGCTTGCGTGACACTCTCCCACTCTGCATTCAATGACCAAGAACTGCTGCTTGTGTTTGTACCATTTGTGGTCATACAGAACAACTGTTCATCCCCGAAAAGTGACTGCCAGGACCTGGGCTGTGCCATCAATGCCAGAAGCTGCTCTTGGAGGCAGAAAGGGACAGTTTGGCAGGACAGAACTAAGCTCTGAACCTTTCACAATTCCACATGCTTAGCAACCTGGGTGGATGCTGAATTTCATTATCTCCAAATTGCTGCAGATTTGTTCAAAGGAGCCTTCCCTTGTTGGTAGGGCCACATGACAAGAACCAGCACGCTCGGGTCTGACAGTGACGTTCACTCCCTTCAGAGCACCAGAAACCAGCCAAGTGGGGCTGAGTGCCAGGCTCTGAGATAGGCCAGCCCCAGTGCTCCTGCAGGCACCTGCCAGCCATGAGCCATCCCCTTCTGCCCCCCTCCAGGTGAAACTCTGATTCAGCATCTTAAACAAAACCGCAAAACCTGCTTGTCAGTCTGGGAGCTCTCCCGGCTCTCTCTTCCCTCCGCCACAAGACTCTGCTTGCAGCCGTGCTGCTGCCCAGGGGCTGGAGGCAGGAGCAGGGCACGTTCAGTAACAGCCTCACAGTGGCTGCTCTTTGAGAAACCGCTGGGCTCTGGCTTGCTCAGGGAGTGCAGTTGTTGCTCCCCAGGCTTGGCAAAGCTGTCTGGACTTGTACTCCCAAGGAGCACTTTTCAGCGTGTCCTGGGCTCTGTCACCCAGACACAACTGCACTGGGGGAGTTTGAAGCTTTTCAGAAGCAGAAGTCTGGTGATTTGCTCCAACCCAGGCTTTTGTTTCTCATGTAATTTAATTCTATTTTATTTTTGCTTGGTGGCTTGAAGTGTCAGTGAAGTAGAAACACAGTAAAAGGATAATCCTGGACATGGTTATTACTCCAAGCAGAGATGCTGGAGCCTTCCCAACCCCAGGTTTGCTTTGGCCCACAAGCAGCCTCTCTTCAGGCAGGGAGGAGGGCTGAGGGACAATTTTTTAGCTGACTGGAGTTGGCCAGATTTCTTCTTCAACCTGATACAGCCTTTGCTGTCATTCTTCTACTTGCCTGAGTCACCCTAGTCCTTAATGCAACCCCCTCTTTCTGAGCCCTTGTTTTTTATGTTTGATGAGGCTCGCATATCACAGACAGATTTATTTACTCTCTGGAGCTTGTTGGATTTCTTTCTGCATTTTTACTGATTTCCTACAGCACAGAATCTGAGTGGGGAACTAGCACAGCCTTCATCCTTATAATTCAGCTGCCCTTTTTATCCTCTTCTTCCCTGACAAGTCCTTTTATTTCCTATTGTAACCCAATCTTTTTTGTCCTGTTCTCTGTTGTTAGTCAAATAGATCCATCCAAACTATTAAAAGCAGCCTTTTCAGAGTAGAAGTATTCAAGTTTTAATCTGTTCCCTTAACACGAGTGCAGTCATACAGACTTGAGTGAGAAGGGCAAATACATTAGCTTTGGATATCAAAAGAAAGGCAGAACGAACTGTCATCCTACCTAATAAAATGAAAAATCCTGGGAAACACCTTCCCTTCCTCTCGCTGTCTAAAACGGCCCCAGAATAAGCATTAACCCACAACCTGGAATTGAAATCCTCTCCTTGTCTGGGTGGCTGAAGTGGCTGAAAAAAAACCCATCCCAACATCCCAGATTTTGCAATTTGATCTGAACTGTGCCATTGCTGCCTCTCTCCCCCCATCATTAGGCTACATCTAAAGGCATGAATTTTGCACTTAAAGAATTGTAAACCTGATTTTTGCCCTGTAGTGAACACATTTTGATAAGACCCCAATATTATTCCTATAAATGAGAAGAAATGACATAGATGTGCCATTAAATCTGGAAAGAGAAGTTGATAGTAGAGTAACGAGAAGGTAGTGGTTATATTTAGAAAGCTTTTCATTGGGTTGAACAGAAGGGATTAGTCCTCACAGTCCTAGATAATGCAATGCTTGTAGAGGTCTGCAAGAACTAGACTGTGATTTTCAGAGGTTTGAAGTATTGTGGAAGAAAAATTCCAGGCTTTGAACAGCCAGTGAAAGTGAGATTAACAGAGGAGAAAAGCACTGTTACCCTGAGAAAGCAGAGCATGGAGATGAATAAAGCAACTCCAATCTAACAAGACAATTTGCATTAAATCCAGCCTACTCGATGGATCTGGGATTTGTCAATACCGGAACAGGAAAACTTGGTTCCCTCAGTGGTTTGGGACAGTCACTAATTTTTAGACAACTGCTTCTGGATCTTTTCCTCAAGCACAGCTCCAAAGTGACCCCAGAGCTGGGTGCCTCCTTTCCTGACCTTTATCTAAACAGATTAATGAACCCATATGTGGTAGAACTTGCTCACCAGTGCTTGAAGATACAAAAGAGGGAAAGGTAACAGGCACATTTTGTATCCAGCCTCCAGCTAGAAGGTCAAAGCTAGAAATATGAGGTCAAAGATGTATCAGGCTCAAGATAGAAACTCTTGAGTTTTGAGCAGCCTTGGAAGTAGATGCCTTTCCTATCCTTCATTCTTCACAGTTTTATAGCAGCTGTCATATTCATGCTCAGCTGAATATAGAAATTGGGAATCCCCTTACATGTTATGTCTCTCCACACACAGAAATGGTGGTGGGTGACCACAGGAGTCTCCTTGGAGACAGGCAGATCTTCATCACTCCTGTATCATGTCAGGTGGACTGACAGAAGTCTTGGTAGGCTTTCCTGGAGAAGTTAAATCTAAATTTAATCCTAAGTTAAATGATAATTAAGTGCATAATGCCCTCAAAGTTCTTGTTTCAGGCTCTTGGCAGATGTGGTGACCTGCTTTATGCTCTGATCAGCAACTTGCAAGGAAGGTGAGATACTTTTGTTCTTCAAACAAATGAAATTCTATATTGCAGTTAACATTTATCCTTTTCAGGGTATCCTTGGGTATGGCCTGTAGTGCTTTTGCTTAAATCTCTTCCTACAAACAGTCTCTGCCTCCACAAGGAATTTTCTCTGTGTTGGTTTCTCTCTAAGAGTTTTACCTTGTTTAGCAGTTTTCTAGTTCAGGCCCTAAATATTTTTTCTCATAATGGATCCCATGAAGCTTCCACCATAAACAAAATGAAAAAAAAAAAAAAAAGTAAAGTTTCTGGTGCTTCAGTACTCAAAACTGTGCCTAGAATCCTTGGTTTGACCAGGGACATGGATGTTAAATCTCAGCCTAAAAATAATGCACTCAAGAGCTCAGCTGGAATATCCCTTCATGAGGCCATCTGTCATAGCTGAGCTCGGAGCAGTTTGGTACATTGCTGATCTCTGCTGTTGTTTTTGTCTCCCCACTGGTGAGCCACATTCTTCTCGTTCTCTTAATTTGTTTCTCTCGGAGAGTTTTTATTCAGCAGTTGTCACCAAGTCAGTGTGACACAGAGCAGGAGGGAGGAGAGGGACAGGTTGTGCCTGCCCTGTTTGGTGTCTGCACTGCTGGGGCTGCCCAGGGTGGCTCTGGCCCATTCCTGTGCCCATCCTGCTGCTGTTTCTGCCCCTGCTGTCTGCCTACTTGGAGATGAATAAAGTCATGAAAGTGGCTGGAAATTTGTTCCCTTTTCCATTGCTGGTGACTACTGGAGCCCTTCCAGCCCCGTTAGTGGGGAGTTTCTTCTGGGGGTTGCATTTTCCCAAAGCCCTGCTGATCCTTGCACAGCCCTCGCTGCAGAGCACTGCTGGCATGGAGCTGCTTAGAATGGGTTGTACATAAACACACATTTCAGCACCTCTGCATTCACCACTCCATTCTTTCTTTCAGATCCTCCTGTCCTTTCCCCCTCCCTTCTCTGCTCCCTGTATGTCTGGTTATACCTTGTTTCTACATGCCTAAGTCATGCTTTAAATAACAGCTGTCTGATTCTTTGCTTCTTCTCATACCCAGCTAATTATTTTCAATTTATTGATTTTCCACATGGAGATTAATGGGTTATTCAGCTCTCAAAGCCTGTATCCACACAGCTGTGAGCTAATGCGTGGGTATGGGAAGGGGTAGAGGGGTATGTGTTTATGTGGCTGATCACCTTTCTGATGAACTTGTGTGGCAAACCAAAGGGATTTTTCTCTTCCTTACTCATTATAAGAAGCTTCGAAATCTTACCAATGAATAATCACATTTCACAGGGAGTAAAAAGTAATAAATAAAAACCTGACAAGTCTGAAGTAAGAAAATTGTTAACATGTGTTTTTCCTGTATCTTTAATTGCACTGGCTAATGTATTCTGGGTGTGAAAGAGCCAGGCACAGTGGCAAGGTACCACAGCCTAGATGTGAGGTGATGAGCTCCCCAGGACCCCTCCTCTGGTCCCTCTGCCACAGCTATTTCTGCTTCTTTGTGCAGCTGCATCAGCCTGTGGGGTGCAAACAATCAACCCTTTTCTTGTTTGTTTTTTTTTAACCAAAATAATGTCAGTGGTCCAGTGGACAGCACAGCAGCTGCACCATGCATGGTAGGCACAGGCAGCAGTGAATTCACTGCTGATGGAAAAGTATCATGGAAGCTTAAATTCTGTGTATGGAACACTGACTCTGACCTTACTGATTTATCTGACCAGTGAAAACCCATGGTATTATGCTAATATAAGGCTTTAGGTTTGAGCCTCATATATAATTAATTAGTAATTTAAGGGGTGGGAACCTTTAAAACATTTTGTTAACTCCTCTATTAGCAGTTTTCACACCATTTTATGTTGTCAAGTCAGGTGTGAGTGTGACCAGGCTCGATTTTTAAGACAGCAATTGCCAAGAGACTTGGGGAGAAGTGGCAATAAATGGCTAAGAAATGCAATCAGCAGTTAAAGGAAAAATAAACAGAAACATTGGCAAAGTGATTATTATTTAGCAAGTCTGGGCTCAATATTTCCTGTGTTCCTGGAGCCTATCAAAATGGTAGCCCAGATTCTCTGCCTCATTAGGATCCTTGGCTTGTTGGGCCCTTAGCTGCACATTTAACATTCTGAACGTTGCAGATTTCACTGTTTTCAGGACACATTCAGAACTCTTCAAAAATCAACCTACTTATGTATGGTTTGAGATGTTCAGCTTAAAAAAAAAAAAAAGTTTGCCTCAGCAAAGTCCTTTTTAGATCTCTGATCTTCACTTTTATTCTTATTCCAGTAACAAGAAGGCAAAAAATACTTCTGGACCTGACCTTCCTCTTGCCAAGACTGGATTGATTCAGTTGGGTTCTGGGCAAGGAGTTCTTCCCTAATCTGCTACAGCTTTCTTGTGACCACTGCTCTTAGAGGCCTATGTGTATTAAAATTGGCATGTCCCTGTTGGAACCACTGGTACAATTTGACTGGAATAAGCTAGAAATAGGATAAGAATGATGGTTTAAAGCCATCAAGCCAAGGTTTAGGAATGAGGGGATTAAACACAGGAGATTTGAGGCAGAGCACAGAGTAGTTCTGACCAGAGAAATATGGCTGAAGAGCAAGACAGAACTAGACACGGGTGCTTTCTTTCATATTAACCAGTTCAAAAATGGGATGGTGGGACAGCTGAAATGTGTTAAAATAATATCAATTTTTCCCCCAGTGTTAATTCCCAACACAAATTAACCTCAGTCATTTTCCTCTTCCCTCTTAGACACATGCTATTTGTCAAGCCATGTTGCCTTAGCACTTCCCAACCATCTGGGATAAATTTAGCCTGCCCAAGACAGAAGTGCAGCATGGCAGCCCTTGGATGGGGGAGCAGGCAAGTCTCTTGCTGACTGCAGCCTCTTGTAGGTCATTGCAGCACACGTGTGTCCCTCTCCTCTCATGGCTTTTGTTGAAAATGGCTCAAGGTACAAAAAACTGAAGCTTCCTGTTGGGCTAGGCACGGATCAGTGTGGGTAAGGTAGCGTGGGCAGGAAGGCATGCGAGCATCTGGTTTGAATAGCTCCACACATGTCAGATCAGCCAACTTTCTGTAGGTTTCATGGGTTTTGGGTTTTTATCCCAGAGCTCTGGAGCAGTGGTGGACCCCACCCTTCCCTGCACCTCCCAGGAAGGCTGTGGGGAGCTCATGGAGAGGGGGTCACCCCCTTCAGTCACAGGAGCCACTGAGGGTTGAAATAAACCCGAAAAGCTCGGACATGCTCCGGAAGGTCAAGTGTCTCCTGTGACAGGCAGGAGGCAAGAGGACCTGGTGCCTCGATGTGCTTCTGATGGGAAAGCAGCATGTGAGAAGACAGGCGAGCGAGCGGCCTGCAGGATGCACATTCCTAAATGTCACTTAGCCATACAACCTGCGAGGGCGGAAGCGTGGGCAGATGGAGAAATAATATTTTCATTGAAAATTCTCTACCTCTAAAATATTTCCTGTCAGGTTCCTTCCAAGGAGGGCTGGAGAAAGGAAGGAGGGGGCCTGAGGTGGGATGTGTGGCAGTGGATACAAGCTTGTGATTCCTCAGGCCTCTCCGTTTTGAGAGCATTTAACTCAATCCCCTTTCTTCTCCCCCTCCTTGAGAAAAGGATCATGCTAAGCATTGCTGGAGCCGGAGGCAGTTTGGGAAGTGAAATAAACACCTGACTGTTAAATGCTAAATGTTTATTCAACCAAAAATAAAAATAGTTCTGGTTTCCTCCACGACGCTCTAGAGTTACGTTCACCAGCACACATGAGCTGGAGGTTTGCACAGGAGGAGTCTGGAAAGGTTGAAACTCTTTGGAGGGAAGAAATTTGGACAGGCCTCCCTTTGTCCTGTGAGAGCTCTTCTGCCATGGAGAAAATGCTGCAGCTGTTTGCCTGGTGCAACTTAAAAATAAACTCCCTCCTCCTTTCCTAGCTGCTCGTATCAGTTTCATGGGTGCCAACCCAAACCCAAGATCTCACGTGGAGAGTGTCAGAGTCCAAGGGTGGCCACAGTCCCCTCTGGGGGATCTGAAGAGCAGGAGGGAGATGTGCCTTGACACCTCAGAGGAAATGTCCAGGAGTTTGGAGCTGCAGCCACAGCAGCCTCTGCGTGTTCAGGAGCTGCAAGTGCAAGTGGTGCAAACAGCAAACCCTTCAGCTGGGCAGTGGATGTGCCTGTGCGTGGATGGTCCCAAGACAGCAGAGCAGAAACTATGGTGTAGACACTGACATCAGGAATTCTCACTGGAATGTTCTTTGCTGTAGCTCTCCCCATCGAGCTGCAGATATCGTGCTGCAATGCGTGCAGAATTATTCTGCTTATGCTTCACCTCCAAAATGCAAGATGGAAAATGCTATGTATTACCAGAGATATTTATTTGGCTTGATTAGATATGACACATACATTTGCAATATGTTTCCTTCAGTCAGGTCATCCGTAGATGGACTAGGAAATAGCATTTAACACACATGAAATAGAGCAGATTCCTTCCCTGAACGATGACTACTTGCTGCTTCCCAAAGCTTGCCAACTTGTAAAGTAGCCCAGAAAGGCTATATATGAACTAAACCATCCTTCAGGAGCTACTGCACTTTCTTATGCAGGCATTCTCTTTCAGGTAGCAAAACAGATCATGACAGCTGGAGGACACCCATTTCACTCATATTCAGATGGGGGAGGAAACTGGGTGATGAATGGGAGACCAAACCAACATCTCTATTCAAGCCAGCTAACACCAACAGCTTGCTGAAAGAAGTCCTCATCTTTCCCCTTTTTAAATGAGAGGAAGCAAATCCATGGGATCCTAAATGATTTAGGACTCCCTGATAGGTAAGCTGAATTGGAATTACAAGACTCCCAAACTTGAATTTGCTCCTGAGAACTGGGAAGCCCAGACAGCAAAACACCCAACCTGAGCTGAGGTAAGAGCAAAGGTGGATTAGCATAGAATTGCTCTTGCTAAAATGAAATTTGCTATAGTTAACTAGAAACTGTTAGGATAAAAAATTATAGAACAATTTGGGCAAAGAAAAACTAGAGCCACCTGTTTAAAGTTAGCCTTTAACCTATTCCCTCTGCCTTCCCTTTTGCTTTCTCTCTCTTTCAAATTTTCCCAGTATCTCCTCTTTCCATAGAAGAAAATCTTCCCCAGGGAAAGTCAATTCTGAAGGCAATTTTCCAAAAACCATTTGGCAGAATTGGCCGGTGCTTCAACTGCAAACATGAAAAGGCATTTATTCCACTAACTCAAATGTAGTTTGGAAGAGACATTACTGAACTTGTTTTAGGAATATACTTTGACTGCATCAGTTTTATTGCTTCTTGTATAAATGTCAAACTCAATTTGCCTTAAAGCAGAAGAAAAGTACATGGTAATGTATATATTACATACAAAAACTGGGGGGAAAAAGTGTTGTCTCCATGGTAAATTCAAGCCTATCCCATGTTGATTGTGCTCATCAGACACACTCTGTTTCACCAGTGGTGAGAAGGAGGACTAGGTGTGATCCTGGTATTGAAGACAAGTTTGTGTAGTATTGTTGTAAGCTGGCCAGCTAATAAAGGATCCTGAATTTCTATTAATTCTTATATTTTGGTTGCCTAATTTTGTGACCTAAAACTTTCTTGTTCATCCCTTTAAAGGGCTGCTTTCTTATTGTGCAAAGAACTTGTAGTAACCCTTCCTTTGTGCACCATCAGCAGCATTTAGGCTTGCACTGTTAGCACATCAGCTAACACACATACATTTGAGATCCAGGACACCCAGCAGCAAAGGATTTTTTTCTTGGAAAGGGGGAAGAAAAGAGCAATTCTTCCAAATTCCTATTTCAATCAGCACTCATTGCCAAATTTTCTAGTGAGAAGTGAATTGGCTATTTCAAAACACTTTGTCTCAGCAGAACTATAGTTGGAATTTCTTGGGGGCTAAGGAAAAAAACCCACATCTTTAATCCAAGAGTTGTCCCCCTGCTGAATTTCAAAGACTTGCTGCAGACAATGTGGGATACAGAGCTTCCAGGAGAAAAAGATCAGACTTTCTTCTGTAGTAAACAAAAAGTATTAAACCACCTAAATAATCTACTTTCTGTCCTTTTATTGTACAACATAATTTGCAGTAATTTTAGGTATTAGAACAGGCTACATATTAGGTGCTGCCATTCTTAAAATATTACAGGGCACACATGGGATTTTTGCAGTGTTTTCACTTGCATTTTAAGGTCTGATCCTGAATAACTTCTTCACAAGAGAAGCTGCAGTGGCATCAGCAGAGCTTCTTATCTACATAAACTTAATGTCTTGCACAATTATTTGCAGGATCAGGACATAAGGCTGAAAATGCAATTACTTTGTGAGTTACAAAAAAGAAAATGCTCTTTGGAATGGTAGGTGAGATTCTCAGCTGGAGTAAATGATAAAGGACTCGTTGAATTCAATGGAGCTATCCTGATTCACACCCGCTGATATGGCCCATTAATTTTAGTGTATGAAAATGAATCTCTACTCTAAAAATACCAATTAGTAATAAGCTTTGAGAAAGGATTAAAAAAATCAATTTAAATTCATTTTGTGTAGTGCACATTTTCTGATGCTATTTTAGTTAAATTATTATTGTGCATAATAATGGCAGGGCAATAGGTGCTGTCACCTTAGGAATTTGCAGCTGTGATGGGTAGTATAAAACTTAGTGATAGGGAAATTTCAGAAAAACCCATCAATTGAATACAATTGTCATCATTATGATTTGGATTAGGGTAGTGTGAACACATAAAATGACATTGCACCAGCTCAAAATAATTTACAGTCTAACTAGAAAAATAAAGCAGAGAGGAAGGAGGGAAACTGAGGCGACAGAGCTTCCATGAGTGACTGAGCTAGGAGTCAACCTCCTGCCTCCTGCCTGATGGCCAGGTGTGCTATTCAGCACACCAGGCTGATCCTCAGGAAGGTTGTTGTTTTTTTTTGAAGGGCATGTGCAAAAGTGAATATGTACTTTGGCACCGAGCCAGTTTCAGCATTCAAATTCCCTGGAGATAGGCATGCGAGCAGGATCCTGTGTGAACACCCAGCTCTGCAGGCATTGAAACACCAGTTGGTGCATGGGGTGATTTGCATGCTCATTTTGCTTCTATTCAGCACTCATCCCACATGCATTTGTGCAAAGAAGATCACACTCCTGCGCCGGAAAGTTAAGTGTTGTCTCTGTGCATTGCCATTCAGCGTTGGTTTTTCATGAACAATAAAAGCCTTTTGGGATAAGTGGCTCTCAAAAGAGGATTCAAGACTGGTTTCCTCATATTCCAAGCAATCCTGCCATACTAATGAATCGTAGTCATAGCTGGATTAGTCACTGTTACACACAACATAAGGGCTGAAATTAAAGGGAAAAAAAAGTTTTGGTTCATGCAGTGGATTACTGAGGGGTGAAACTCATGTCTGAGAGTGCCAGTTGGTTCAGAAAGTGATTTAAATCCCAGAGGACAAGCACAGCAGTGACTATGTATTGTTGCTAGCTGCAGATGAGTAGAAGTGGGCAGAACGTGCTGAGGGGATCAACACTCCCAGGTTGCTTCGTTCATGCTGACTTTCCTCTGCCATGTGCAAGCCAGCAGTGGGCATGGGACCACCATTTCCCCCTGGTGCACAGGCTGGAGTTTGCTCCAGTCCCTGTGGTTATGACAGACAAACCCCAGTGCCCACCACAGCAGTTCAGGAAATTTGAAGCTGCAGGTGCTCTAATATTGAGGGGTATTTTTGTAAGTAAGGCAGTAAAAGCAAATCATAGGAGTGTATCAGCTCTGCATTCTCATGGAGCTTTTCCAGGGGCTGCTTTGGAAACCCACTGCTCTCACACGTCTGTGAGTGTATCGACTTTGCAGAGTTAAATCCATTTAGCACTTCTTGGGATGACATTAAAGTCATATTTCAACAACCAAAAGTTCAGGGTCCAAAGCACAGTAAGCTGCTTTGTACAACCTGGAGGTGCTCAGACCCTCCATATATGGACCCTAAGATGTGGAAAATTTTTATTCCATCTGACCTTCAGCAGCTGCGAGATCAACAGCAGCAGTTCACAGAGGCAAGTCATCCTCAGGACAAGAACTCCCTTCCTTCTCTCCCACCAGCCCCTGTTACTAGTTTCACCTTGTTCTGCAGTTATAAAGTTGTTTCTCAATGGCAGAGAAAGAAAAAAAAACACCCTCAACATTTCTTCCTCTAAGAAACCTATTGACAGGCAGATCCTGTGGATTCCTCCTAGTACAGCTATCTTTGAACTGAGGACTTCTTAGTGAAGTTGGAAAGTTTCCTGGGGTTTCACTGTTTTTTTCCTAAATTGATTGTAGAATTTTTAAACAAGGTTGGTGCCTCTGATCTTTTTCTCAGCAGCTGCAGAATCTGTTTCTCCCCCCACAACTTGTTCCACAGAAACCAGGTATTGGAAAAATAAATGGGGAAGGACAGCAGCACCATTTGCAGAGCCAACTCAATTGAAGCAAGGATCATCCCTATTGCATTGTGAACAATCAAATATCCAAAAGAGCTTTGATGAAGTTCTGGGCTTATAATATTTGTGAATTAAGGATAACTGCAAAAGTTGACTCTAGATTTTGATTTGAATATTGGACACTCCTACAGATCATTAATCCCCACTGTTTAGTTCAGCTCTCCACTGTGAAATACAGATTTCTTGTTATTTCTTTTGTGCAGACTTTATTTTGCCAAGCTTTTAACAAGAAAATGTCATTTGTAGCTTTTCACTTTTTTCACTATATTTTCCATGTGTTACTCTATACATTTTCATTCTAAGGATGCTGACCTCACTTGCACAAGGCTGTCTGATTTCAGTGAAGTATGACTGGACCTGGCCTGGCATTTTTAATATTGGTCTGTCTGTAGTTACACACAGTGAAATTACATTGCTGTGAATATAAACTCTTTCCAAACCTGGAAAACACAGTCAAGTGTGGCCATAAGAATGAGAGAAACCTGTAGGGATAAAACAACTCCCAGAGGCAGAACGGGACATTTTTTGGAGTTATATTAAAGAAAGAGGGGTAAAAACTTGTGCACACACATGCAATTTAATTTTGGGATGTGCTCTATGGTGTTTCTTCCTGAAAAAACTGACTGAAAGAAACAGATGAAAAGTTTTTCTTAAGAAACCTCCATCTCTCTGAAAATCAGCAAAGTGATGACAATATATACAAAAGTTTAGCCTATGCAGATTTTTAAACTCAGTTTGGCTGTCTTAGGACAGCCTGATAAAGCAAGGATCAGCATCCAAGTACTTAGGTGGCTTTTTACTCCAATTCTTTTGAGGGACGTCTGCACCAACCCAATCCCATTTATTTTACACTCAACCTTTCCAAATAATGTTGGAACCAGAAAGTTATTTATGTGACCTGCTTAATTGAAAGAGCATTTGCTGTCAGTGATCAAATAAACTGTTATTGATCTTCAGCATTGGAGGCTACTCACACGGAGCATTCTGGTACGTATTTTTCATTAAGTCACTTCTCAGGAAAAAAAAGATGAGAACGCAAGTGCAGCAAAAAAATATTCCTGTAGGGTACTGAGAGAAAAAAAAAAATCAAAGAGGTTTGAGAGTGACTCCAGAGAAAAGAAACTGCAAAGCACAAAATAGCAGCACCACCAATGATTGCACAGAAATGTGAAGGCTTCAACACACACAACATCCTGCTCCGAACTCACAGTCCTTAGTAAGAAAAAATATTTTAAATCACAGCAGAATATCCTGGCCCTTTGTTTGGAAAAAAAAAAAGAGATGAGTCACAGAACTGCAGGATGGGTAAGGCTGGAAGGGAGCAGAGTGGGTCATGTGGTCCAAACTCCCTGCTCAAGCGGGCTCATCTAGACTATAAGAATTCAGGCTTTGTGTTCATGCCCTGGTGCTTTTACTTAGCAGTAGAGATGTAGGATGTAACAGTCTTCAAATTCCAGCACTTGGAGCTTTTCCACTGTTTTGAATTTTAAAGTGGAGACTGAGACACAAGTGGTGGTTTTTTACAGGAACCCTTCTGATCCAAAGGTGTTGTATAGCTGAAGAAATCTCTAAATGGTTAATTAATAGATAATGAAAAGTTATCATTCCACTGTGTGGAATGAAGTTTAAGATATGTCTCATTTGTGACTAATTCTGTGACAAAGCTATTGCTTACATCATGTCTGAAGAGGGGGAAATTCTTGTCCTACTTTTACAGCTGAGACCAGAGGCTTCTGCTGTGTTTTCTTTTACTTCTTACAAGTTTTTCTGATTGTGCTTGGGAAAAAAAAAAAAACCAACTTAGAACTATGAAGGCATCAAGGTCAAAATTATCTTTCTCTCAAACTATGAAGGCATTCACAGCACTGGAGAGCTGCTGGGCTAATTATTTTACCCATCATGGGCTGAATATTCAGCAGGCTGTAGATAGGATGTAATTTTGCCATTCTCAGGGGGTGGGGTGGGGAATGGGGTGGGGTGTTCTATTTTAAAGCAGAGTTTTATTCAAACTTCATTTTTCAGCAGGATTTTTTCAGTCTCTCAGATCAACATACTTTGTATTCATCTTACTATCTTATTAAAAAAAAGATCAAATCATGACTACACTCTCAGACTACAACCACTTTACTGATAGAATTACACAACTCTGAAATATAAGGCTTATAATGGAAACACTAACACAGTCTTGACTGTGCTCTAATATCACTGAACTTCCTTTGGGGGTGAAGCTTTGCCTCAGGAACCTTAATTATCTGATGTGGTCAATTACTCCAAGATAATGATGATTTTATCAGGTATTACTGCTCAAATATTTTACGATAGACCGGCTATTTAATTGCATTCCTGACCTACCAAAATGCTTACACATGACTCAATTAAACACTAAGAAGAGGTAGGGGGAAGGGAGGGAGGGACAACACTTAAAATCTTTGCTTATAGTTCATTTGGAGAATTTTGTTCCTCTGGAAAATCCATCCATCCATCCATCCATCCATCCATCCATCCATCCATCCATCCATCCATCCATCCATCCATCCATCCGGGTTGCCCAGGCATTGCCTGGACAGGAAGTTTGGATAAACAAGCTCAATATTAATGTACAAATAGTAAAGCATGTCCAGCCTTTTTACTGCTTAGGGATTAGGATTGGATCCTGAAAAATCCTTAGGGTGGATTTTAAAAGTCATTTTAACATCCCCAAGCATCCCAGAGCATGGTGAAACAAAATTTCCACCACGTTCAGGTAAAAGAGAGTTTTTAAGGCAGTGAGAAAATGTCTTTATTGCAGCAGTCTCTGGGGATAGTTTCAGCTCCTGCAGATCCCTCAGCTGCCCAAGGGCAATTCACCCTGGAGCTGGCTGCTCCATTTTTCTCTCCCTTAGCCTGGCATTCCTGGTGCTGGGCTGGCATTTGCCTGGCAGGTTGAGGTCACCCTGAGGACTGCTTTAATTGGCATCTCTGCTCCAGTGGCCCTAATGGGCTGTTTCCCAGGCACAGAACTGCCCTGCCTTAAGAATGCTCTGGCTGCACAGCCTCGGATTTGGGTCCAACCCTGCCCTGGATGCTCCTGTGCGGGTGGCTCAGACCTGGGAGCCCCTCATGCCCTGAGCAGAGCAGGGAGCTCCTCCCAGTGCCCCCAGACAGGGAAAGAGGGGGATATTTCTCCTGCCAAGCAGTCAATTTGCTGCTGGTGAAATAGGAACTGTGAGCAAGATTTTGAGGGTAGATTATTTTTCCCTGCTGCTTACAATAATGTTACTGTAAGATTTTCAGCAACTGTGTCAAGGACTCAGCCAAGATCCCTGAGAACAATGGCCAGGCTGCCCTTCCTTTCATGGCTGCTGGAATTCTGCTGCATTTCTCCACAAAGGTCCATTTTTCTTCCCATTCTGGCAATAATGTGTATTGTTGCACTATTGTTGGAAAAACTGGCAGCAAATCCTCCTGGGCAAGGAATGTGGTTACCCACTATTGCGTGAGGCTAACAGGAGGAGAGATGACATTTTATGGGGTTTTACTCAGAAAACGTTTCATGAGACCATTATTACCATTTTATGGGATTTCTCAACAGAATTTTCATGGGCAGCATTTTGATCACTTTCTGTTATGTTTTCAGCCTCACTAATACCCTTTTCAGTCACATTCCAAGGCACAGCATTCACAAATATTCCCAAATATATTCTAAATTGCCCAGGAAGGAAACAATTTTTCTATCTGAAATTAGGAAAAAATATGATTCTGAAATGACAAATTTTAGCAAACCCAACTGCTGCAGGAATTGGTTTGGATAAGTGAAAACAGTTCAGTTTGACTTTTAAAAATATTACTATCATTAGTTCTCACATCAAGATGAAAAGTCATATTGAAACTACTGTAATTCTTTCATTATGAAAAAGAGTGGCAACAGTGAAAGAAGCAGAAAGAGGCACCAAAACATCTTAAGCACCATGTAATCCACCAGGATTTTTTTCAATATTATGTAAGTAATTACAATTTTTGGTGAGTGAAACGGTGCCTGTTGACATCCTTCTCCACATCCCCTGCACAAACCCAGACCCCTCTAAGTCACTTTCTCACACCAGTTTCTGTAAAACCAACCTCCCCCTAGAACTTATTCCAAATACTGCAAATCAAATTTTTATGCCTGAAATGCTTGAGCTCCTTTTTACAGTACATACATATTTCAGACTTACCACTTAATACAATTATAGTTCATTTAGCCAGCAATTACAGTAATAGGAAGACTGGCAACCACTGTTGTTCAGACTGGAAAATCAATGTTGCACAGAGGTACTTTTATTCATTCTATGGAGTGCCTCCTTCATTAGATGCACATACTCTGGAATCACAAGGAAAGTTTCAGATCACTCTGGTTTTTATTTTTATTTTTTTCAATTTATCCATATACGTATTTCCAGAGAGAAATATAGTGAACGACATCCCGAGACCCTCTACAACCTGATTTATTCCATGTTTCTGTGAATTATTGGTTCTGTTCTTTCAGCAGATCCATTTTCTATTGCATTTCACCTGACAGAGGACCTTTGACAACCCATTTCTTAGCAATGGCTCAAAATATGGTTGTCCATGGGCAGTGAAATAGATTCTTTGGAGTTTTTCTTAAACCTTTAGTACAGTGTTTGACTTTAGTCCACATTCAATAAACTTATGTCCAGGAAGGCATTTAAATAGGTGTTTCAGTTAATCCTTAATTTAACAGAGTTCTGAAGAATCCACGTAAACATATGGCTACAGTTAAGCATATGTGCACTAGACAGGAATGAAGTGCTGAATTACAGATGTAGTGCTTCCAAGAGAAAGCTAAGACTATAACCATGTCTCCTGAGTTTTAAATCCTCTCTCAGTCACTTAACCATGCTGCAGCAAACCTACTTTGGACTGATGGCTTAAATAGCTGTTATATTTGCATTTCATTACGTGAAAAATTAGGACTTGCAGAGGGCAAAAAGGATCTGTAATTTTACCTGGAATATTCAGTCCCAAAAAGGGTGGCTAGCAATGGGAGGGCTGCCTTCATTGTTCAAAAAGGAAAATCCTTAAATCACTGCAAGAAGTTGTTTCAGCAAGGAGAATAATGGTATTTTTGCAGGTTGCCAAACTTTTGCTGTAGAAGAGCCTCTTGGCAGCAGATCCACTTGATTGGATGAGCATTACTGAATTTCCTCGTTGATCTGTTTGTCTCTGCATGGTGCCATCTTTTGACGGTGTTACATTATAGCCCCTTGTTCTTATGATAAATTATTTTAATCCATCATCAGAGCACGCTCTTGCTCTAATGATGGATTAGTGCTATGCATCATCGGGGCGAGGAGCATTGATAATGTACCATACAAACCCCCACTGACAGTGGAAAAATCTGCCAAAAGAATTAGTTTGCACTGCACCAGACTGAGACCAGAGATAAAGATACCATTACATCCCACAGTAAAAAATTCTGTAACTGGGATAAAGATGCCCAGAGGTGTAGGAGTGTTGTGTGGGTTCAGTGTCCCTGCATGGTGTCAGAGCAGCTCACCCTGGTGCACAAGAGAGTGGAGAGACCTGAATTCATGTAGGGGTGTACAGGAAGCTTATAGAACCATAGAAACACAGGATGCTTTGGGTTGGAGGGACCTTAAAGATCATCTATTGGCAACTAGCTGCCATGGGCAGGGACACCTTCCACTAGCCCAGGCTGCTCCAAGCCCCGTCCAGACTGGCCTTGGGCACTGCCAGGGATCCAGGGGCAGCCACAGCTGCTCTGGGCACCCTGTGCCAGGGCCTCCCTACCCTCACAGGGAAGCATTTCTTCCTAATATCTGATCTAACCCTACTCAATTTCAGTTGAAAGCTTGTTCTATCTCTTCATGCCCTCATCCAGAGTCCTTCCCCCCTTCTCTTGGAGCACTTTAAGTACTGGAAGGTGCTATAAAGTCTCCCCAGAGCCCTCTCTTCTCCAGGCTGAATCTCCCCAACTCTCTCAGCCTTTCCTTATAGGAGAGGTGCTCCAGCCCATGGATCATCTTCATGGCTTCCTCTGGACTTGTTTCAACCCCCTCCAGGGCTCCAGATAGCCTGAAACTCTGCTGCTTGCCTCACAGGTGCAAATCCTTGGTGCAGATATCTCCCACTGAGCTCCTTTCTTGTAAAGCCCTGCCTTGTGTAAGGACTGTGATGATTAACATCAAGAAAACATTGAACATCAAAGAAAACGCACAAAAAATTGAACAGACTATCACTCACCTTCAGGTAAATCCATAATACAGAACATTAAACAATATTGGCATCATCAGAGGCTAGGCTCAACTCATCCTGTAATCTCAGCAATAAAAGTGAATGAGCCTGTTGGCACCTGGGCTCTCCAGGGGCTGCTCTGCACATCCAAAAGTGTCTGTAAGAGCCTGAAGATTGTTCTCAAACAGAGAATTTTTCATGCTTTGAAAGTCAAACTACAGAGCCCAAGAAGGGGAGCTGAATTTGTGACCCCTACACATGAGGGTGGTCCTTTTGGATGCAGCCATCTGCCTCTCTCTGTCTAAACTGTCACATTTGCTCTTCTTTCCACCTCAGCTATGTCAGCATTTTGCCTACCCAGTTTTTCTAAGGGAAGTGGAAGAAACTCTATAAACAAGCAGTGATGGAGATTCTATGATTTGCCAGATTTGGGGACAGGATTACTGTTTTAGAATGAGTTTTGGCACGGAAAGGCATGTCCTGATGAGCAGTACTACTAAACAAGAGGTTCTGCATTAAAGCTAATGATTTGCTGTGGTTTTGGAAGAGGAAAGGCTTTCTTCTCATTAATTACCTTTGGCACATGGATTAGCCTACCCATGGAGGTCACTGAAGCAGGGAAGGGTGGGGATATGTGTGGGAAGAGCAGCTGTTGGGGCAAAACCCTTGTCCCCAAGCTGCTTGTCCCAGGCAGATATTGAGGATTTGGGACCACTGGTGACACTGAAATTTTTCATCAGCTTTTCTGAGCATTTCCTCAACTTACTGAATCAGCACTGTGTGTTTATCCCATGTCACTTTTGGGTTGTGCAGAGAATGATCCCAGGCAAGTACCAGGATTGCAATTAATTATTCATGTAGTGCACTAATGGATAGTTGGTCTAGGAACTAAACTTCCTGAAGTATATAATAATAACTTTTTTTTTCAGTGCCTCCTCTGTAAAACAAGTCTGAGCACATCTCCTGTCTGGCATTTCATCTGTAGTTAGTTCCTCAGTGCTGCCTTTGACCTGACACCTGGAGAGGATCCAGGGGGAGATTTGACCACGAAGGGGAGTATGACATGGAGCCTTCTTGACTTCTGACTGAAACCCCTGTGCCAGCCATCCCGGGAATATGCCCCAACGGCTGTGATTTATTGCTGTGTTATCATGCCTGTCTGCCTCATTACAGACTTTGAATTTTATCAGGCAGCTTGTCCTCCAGTGTCAGGTAACCAATTACTGTGGTCTGCAAAGAAGCCTGAGGTACTTTGCCAAACACTGCTAATAAACTGGGAAAGAGCCTGAGCACAGCTTCAGGTTGCCTTAAGGAAATTCCAGGGAGCACTTTCCACTTTATTGTCTAGTTCACAGTATGAACTGGGAATTATCTTGAGGAGTCATTCTTTACACAGAACTAAACTCCCCTTTAAAGATCGTGCCACACTGGATTACTGCACATGGACTTGCCTGCATCCAGAGACTGCTGAACTCAGTAGGAGTCCTTCAAATGACAACAGTGAGAGCAGGACTCAGCCCACAGTCTGAAACCAGATACTTCAGAAGAAAATGAAAAAAAGAAAAAAATCCTTTATTCCTTTTTCTGATACTGTAGCTAAAGCTGGAAGGAAATATCAGAATGGTCAAGTGTCTGCACTACAAGGGCAACCTGGACCTGTTGCTCCAGACTTGCGAAAAAAAAGGTTAAATCTTAATGGGTAAAATAATCAATAGTGCTTTTTGCAAGTCCTCTGCAACAAAGTGAATGTCATATGAATCTGTAGCATGTGCTTTGCTATACATATTTGAATATTTTCTTTCGAGGCTGGATTGCCCTAATGATCCAAGGAGGAATGAGTTGACATCCATCCTGCAGAAGCCACCACCAGCCACCCTTCTGTGGACAAAAAAATTCTCTTAGTCCTGCTTATTTCTCCAGTACTCCAAAGGGCTTCACCTGTTTTCTGGCAGCTTGAGATGGCTTGGTGTAAAAGGTGAGCAGACTGGGAGCCCTGCTCTCTAAAAAGGCTGCTGGGAACTGCAGAGCTGCCCTGCTCACATCCCCATGGACACACACACACACACAAACACACCCATGCACACCCACACACACACTCACACACACACTCACACACACACAGTTTCTCTCTCTCTCTGATTTTTACTGCAGGGCAGTTTTCTGAAAAGTTTTTTTCCAGGTTGTAAAAGACCAATTCCATAAAGGAATGGCTTAGTGCTACAATGACATGATTTGTGGCTTCCAGGCTCCAAAGCTGTAATTTATTCAGACAATTAGCAGCAGCCCTGTATTCTTGACAAATTCTTCACTTGTGTGCAGCTACTACACAACAAGGTGCTTTTAAGAACTGTGCCTTATGGATTAAAAGACTCCCCCCTCCTTTTTCCTCCTTATTTGACAAGTTCTTTTCACAGTCAATGGAAATTAATACAGCAGGTTAGAGAGGTGATATACAATAATCCAGCCAGCCAAGAAGGCATTGTCTGAAAAGAGCAAGTAGAGAGCCTACAGGAATGTTCAATACACAAAAGGGAACACTCCAGCATTTGCCTTTTGGTGAAGTTATTCCACTCTCTGCCTCACAAAATCCTCCAGAGTTACTGTACCAGATGTCACCGTGCTGCTGTTAATAAGTGTAAATGGCATTTAAGTGTGGGCTAGCTGTCCAAAAATACACATCTGAACGCCTGCCCCAGCACTCAGGTGGCTTTGCCTGGCCCATAAAGCAGCCAGAGCATCAGCTGGCTGAGCACAACGTGCCTGTGCAGAGCCCTCCACACGGCGATGCTGAGACTCACAGAGGAGCAATATAAATCCATCCAGAGCCTTTCTCACACGCAAGCCTGCAGTCAAACCAGAGTTATAAAATCCAGCCCCTGCTCTAAATCCTGCCCTCCCCCAGCACTGCTGAAGGACAGCCTGGCTGGATGCAGGGGTTGGGTCAAGGTCCAAATCCTGTTCTAGCTGGGACCTTGTCTTTCAAGAGCAACAGCCCTGCTGGAACGAGGCCTCTGCTTCCAGGCACAATGTGCACTATTTTTTTTTTCTGGAGATCTGTTAAAGCTACCACATCACTGGCAGGATGAGCAGCCTCTCCTCCAGCTCATTCTGACACAAACCTCTTTCAGCAAAATGAGGACAAAACCAATCAAATCATGGTGGACTTGGGCAGAAACTCCTTCTCTACATTGCAGGGGAAAATCCTGAGATGATGCTTGGACTAGTTTTTGAGGCGATATTCTCTCGCTCATCTCACTCCACAAAAGCTAGACGTGCAGTGAGACCTCTGCAGAGGGCTCTTCCCAGCCTTCCTTGTGCTGTGGCACAGATGGGAAATGACATTAATGATCTATACTACCAATTTCACATTATGCTATATAAATGCCAACAACTTGGAAAAAAAATGGGGGTTTGGCCAGACTGAAATTTGTTAGCATGAAATTTTGAGCAAAGTGCAACACGATAACAGATTTTTTTCACTGACTGTGGGCAGAGAAAAGGAGTTTTAACAGGCCAAGTATTCATAACAACTGATTCATCTGGAGCTCAGTTGCTGGTGTGAATGGGTATCTTAGAAATACTTGGAAGGTTACAGAGATGTCCATAAAATCTGCAAGACTTGGCCCACTCTTGCTTTTGCTGTGAGTTACAGAGCATTCAGTTCAGTAACAGCAGAGCTACACTCCACAGCACAGGAAAATTCAAAGTATTTGTCCTCATGTGGCAAAACAAAGTGTTTGTTCAGTGGAACTAACCTAAGCAAATTCCTCTTAATTAATAAGTAGATGTATTTTCTTTCAACAAAAGCAAGATTGCTATTGAAATATAATGAAGATCTTTTTAAAGATCTTGTCTTGTTTAGGAATGGATTTTTTTTCACTACACTAAAAGGGAAAAAGGTACAATAGAACAGTTATTGAGTCAATAGATCTGTTAATTGTAAATAATTTGTAATAGTGGATAAAAATACATTTTGGAAAATTGCATGAGTACATTCAAAGAACGAATAAGGTAAAAAGAGAGACCTGTGGGAAGAAAAGCACATTGATGCAGTAGGCTCTGGTGCTTGCCCTGGCTTTAACTCCTCCCAGGCATGTGTCTGCTGTTCCTGGGCCTGGATCTTGTGTAAGTGGGTGCAGTTACACTGATTTTAGGGGAGTTGTGCTGATTGATACCTGCTGGTGATACGACGCCTCGGTGTGTAACCCTCAGATGTTAACGAGGCTCACAAAGGAAAAACAAGCCATTTTCCTTGCAAAGTTAATCTGTAAAGCCACCAGGATGCAGGATTTAAAAGTGTTTGTTATTTATTTAGGAGCCCACTTAAACCGGCTTCCTTTTTCTTTTCTCTCTTATTTTATTTTCCTAAAGAACAAGTTTCCTCTCTCCTGTTTCATTGTCTCCTTTCTCAGCTACCACCTTGTTTTGGGTTAATTTCCCTAAACAGAGACATAAATACCATATCAGATTTTCTCTTTCTTGGCTGCGAGTCAGGCCTGCTGTGCTGTGCGTGCTTGCTGGAGCTGCAGAACCTGTCTGTGCAACAGCAGCCACTTGGCATTTAGAAAAGGAGGCAGGAAAGAACTACCTTTTTAAAAGTTTTTTTACCCCCTCCAACCCTTCATTAATCATATAGCTTAAACAGGAGAAAAAAAAAAATAAAAAAAAGGTAAAACAAATCAAGAAACCAAACCAAAGGGAAGGGAGGGATGGGATGAGCACTTCTCATTTCTTCTAGCTTGCAACATGTCTTTATTCTCTCAGGTGAAAAAGCCACCGAAGACCAGGAACGTATGTTAGAGAGAAAATCCTTAAAAGACACCTGTGAAAAAAAGTCTTGAGAAGATCTACCCATTATCAGCTCAGCTTTCTGGTGGGACTACCAAGGAGTGCAGTACAGGTTTTATTTTCTTTTCAGGCACTGGCAGGACCCTCTGGGCAGCATTTGCCAGGAAATAGGGAAAGGGGATCTTATTCAGAAGTATTTTTGGCATGCATTATTAAAGCAGAGAACATTTCATCCGCCTCTGCTTACCCCTGCTCAGAGCCCCCCAAAAGGCAGTAGAGCCCCTACAGTGAGGACTGTTTATTTTCTGCTCAGCTGGAAAGCAAAGGTCCTATTACTGTTACAGGGAGTTACAAGTATTCATCAAAGAAAGAAATGACCCATAAAGGCAGTTAAGTTAGTTTTATTCCTGCTGCATAAGTCAACCTCTTTTCTATATATAAAATGATGGGGTTAGAAAAGGATATTCATCAGGCAGTTCACTGATTTGATTGGCTGCACTTCCCCAAGTACTTTATAATTTGCAGTTATAAATAAAGATGTTTTTAATAATCAATTGGTATTTAAATAACATACAATAACTGTCTTATTAAATCCCACTTTTTAGAATGAATAAGCAGTTAGACATTAAAGACGTGGGTAACAAACAGCCACAGGATTTCAGACCATTTTCTTTTTTATATACAAGCCATAAATATCTCTATGGAATTAGCTGGTTAGCCAAGGCCCTGGATGAAGCCAGCAGAAGACCCCACTCTCTGATGTTGCCTTTAAGTGACCATATACTTTTCTGGTACGATGACTTTTTAAACAATAACCACATGTTATTTTCTTTGGCCACCTCTTACAGTTCAAGAGGGGCGGCCTCAGACTCCAGAGTTGAAGTTGAAGCAGAGCCCCAAAAGCAAGGAGCATCTAATAGCAGGTTTGAGATGCTTGGTCTCAGCTGGGTCTGCAGCATTTCCAGCAGTGAAGTTCAAGCATTGCCTCAGGAAGGGGGAAAAAATGTCCTATTAATTAAAAGAAGTCCTACATACACAAAAGTGACTGGGTTTGTCTTCCTTTGAAGAGGACACAAACACACTCTTTTCCCTTGATGTTGCTTTTAGTTTAGATCTTAGAAGGAAAAATTGTGTGCTGATCTGTGTCCAGTCCTGCTGCTCTGTCAAGGATTTGTCTGAAATGGGGATGCAGAGCCAGGGGCAGGGCAAAGGAAACCTACCCTGGGTGTGTAGGGGAGAGAGGATGCTTTGGTATGGGGTACCTGGCCCTGGGTCAGCTGCAGCACTAGAGTCCTGGCTTTCTCTCTCTGATGAAGGGAAGTCACCCACAGGGCTTTATTCCTGAAATACCATGGTTTTTCCTGGATCCCTGCTGGAGACAGGCACCATCCTGCACTGTGGTGGGCTCAGTGGGATACCCCTTGGGAAGCAGCTGCCAGCTGGTGAAGTAATCTCTGTGTTTCAGATTGGCTCAGCCACCCCAGCTCCCAAACATCATCTACCTCCAGCCCCTCACATCCCCTACATCCCTTCACCTGCCACAGGAACAGGCTGAGGTGGGGGCTGGGCATGGGCTCTGCAGGTACAAACTGGGGGGAACATCCAGCATGTCTGAGGGGAGCCAGTTTGTAGTTTGACCTCTTCTTGGTTAGAGAAAAGCAGAGTCAGTGGTGGGAATTGGAACAGTTCCCTACTCCCGTTCCCAAACCTCATTCCCTCTCCCTACACTCAGCAGAGGATGGTGCAGGTCTTTCAGGGAAGGCTGATGCCAGCACCTAAAAACCTCTGTTTCAAGCTGAAGCTGGTTGGGAAGAGAGGCACTTTCTGGTGGTTGTGAAGGGGCAGGCGTGGGTGTGGTGGCTGTGGGTCCTGGGGGCAGATGCCCTGGCCATCCCAGGAGTGTTCCTGCCTTCCTGCCCCTAACCTGCAGCCAGCCCCTCACACCTCCTGCCTCCAGCAGCTCACCTGGCCCTTGTCCTCTTCTTTCCTTTTTTGTTTAGTTTAGTTTGGTTTGTTTTTGTTTTGGGTTTTTTTGGTGTTTTTTTCTTTTCCTTTTAAGCCCCTGCCTGAGCTGAGATTAACTCCTTGGCAGAGAGCCCCTCTAGAATTTATCACCTCTTCACTGTACACCGAGGCTCTGGGGCTGTACCACTGGTGGTCCATGCTGGACCATGCTCTGCCAGCTCTCATGTCACCTGTGTCCCCAACAGCCCTGCCCAGCAAACCTGCACAGCTCCCAACCACCACATCCTCCCTCTGGAGGACACAACCAGATCACAGACAAAGTTTACTGGCATTCTTGCTCCAATAACTTTTCCCATCACACTTTTTTTCCCCAGTTATTATTTTTTCAGCCCCCTCCCATCCCCTCCCCCCCTCCTTATTTTATTTTAGGCGCCTCTGAGAGTTCAACTGTCGCCTGAGGCTTCAAACTAATTTTCTCTTCAGAAATGATTGCAGAAAGCCGCATGCATAATAAATCCCGTTATTGCTCTTGTTATTAAAATAGGTTGTTAGGGATGTGGACTTGGAGGCCTTTTTGTCTGATGACAGCAGTTCTTCTTAGCTCGGTGCTTATGGCTTATTGACTAAGGCTGCCAGGTTCACAAAAAAAAAAAAAAGAATAAGAAACGAAAATCAAAAAGAGAAGGAGCTGTAGCTGCCGTTTAATAGTGAGAAAGTTGGGATGATTTGAGGCGGTTCTTTTAATCATGTCCATGGGCCCTCTTTGAAAGACAGTGAATTTCCAGCAGCTCCGAGGCTGTACTGAGGGCCCACAGAGAGTGTCTGTGGTGAGCTCTTTTCTGGAGCAATGATTAATTAATATTTCTTTGACATGATTTATTTGAATGATTAATTAATATCCTGTGACAGCCAGGACTGCAAACCATGCTGGGCAACCAGCAAGTCCCAGTGAGAGCCAGAGCCTCTGATGAAGAGTCTGGAGGGATGGACAGGCTGAAGAACTGCAAGGGAAAATGAGTAGGACTGTTCTTTCTCAGGTGAGGAGCTGACATGCAAGGCAGCAAAGTGACATGATCATGGCACCCAAAATCTCAGTGTCAGGGCTACTAATTGAAGAAACACTTCACTTGTAAGTTCCTGTGTGGTATATTGACCACCAGCTTGTGTTTCCTCACCTTGCTCCAACAAACCACACATTTATCCAGCAGCCTGGAAGCTTTGGCAAACCAGAGCATAGCCCCTTTAAAAAGAAATCTGGTTAAAGCAGCAAAACTCTTGTGAAAATAGATTCTTAAAACAATAAAAGGTTTTCAAGCAGGTTTGATAAAGGAAAGTACACTGCCCAATCATTAAATGGAAACATTTTCTGGTCAACCCATGAAAATATGCTTCATAAATCACTGTTGCCCTGTGAAACAAAAATCTAATCATAGATGAGGCTGTGCACTTAGCAAGTTCCTTATACATGGCAGCTATGAAGCAGGGTGTGTTCCTACCCAGGGAAACCAAACATGTCACATCCACAGGGGAGCCTGTGCCAGGACTGGCAGAAATCTCACAGGGAAACTTCTTGCTGGCGGCACGGGGGAATGCACACCCTGCACGGGAGCACAGCATTTCCCAGGCACTTCCAGTGCAGACCTGGAAAACACAGTGCATTGGTCTGAGACCTGAAAAATGGTGCACTGCCTGGGCTGTGTGCTCTGCAGTAGCCACGGGCATGGGGTGAACAGAGGGGACACATCCAACAGCCTCCCTGACTCGGTGCCTGCCCGGCCCTCACTCCCAAAGGGAGGACGCTGCTTCAGTGCCAGGACTGACTCTGACATCTGCCCTGTAATGTACATATAAATGATGTTATGCAGTGTTTGACAATTAATTAGTATTTTATCAGCAGAGATATGTGGGTGGTTTAAATAATTTTTTCATGCCCAGGGTCAGGATAGTTTTTACACAGCAGCACACCCGAGGAGAAACCTCTGGAGGTTTTTCTGTCAAACTGTGATACCATGGTACTCCAGGCCTTGCTCCCAGTTTCAAGCACTGGGAGATATCCATTCAATCAGCGAGCTCAGCTTCTGCATCAGATAATTCCCCAGTCAGCACAGAGAGCAATCCCAGGCACGATAGGTACTAGCTCACATGTCAGATTTATCCTTGGAGCAACCAGACCAGGTCCTTTGGCTCTGAGATATAGAACCACACTGCACGCTCAAGGGAATGGGGATCTACCATCTCATTTCTGGTGCCAATGGGCAAAGATTTTGCTGGGGACTTCAGTGGAGCTGAGACTTGGCCTGTGCTTTTCAAGAACCGTGTCACTGTTTAGGTTTTGCTAAAAATAGGTGCTATAAGCAAATAAGACAACTGAATGTAACAACACAGAAGAAGGAAAAAAGCTAAATCTAGGAAACCCTACTACCCAGAGAAGAAATATAGTCACTCAAAAGCTGTCAAGACTAGCTAAATTCAAAGGCTCCTGTGGAAAATATAGAGTCCATTAGAGAAAATACAGACCCAGTTGCATATTTAACAGGTTGAGAGTCCCAATTTGCAATTCTAGATCAATTAATTTAAGGTATCCATTTGAGTGTGGAAGCTGGCAGTAGATGTGAGTAAATGCTGGACATTAATACTTGAAATGCCCAAATTGGAAACAACATGCTTGGCTGCAGTGAGGAGAAAGAAAATCATGCAGAGTTTCCTCGCCATGTTCCATTTCTAGGTGGATTTTAAAGAATGCAATTCTTGACCCAGCAATACAGAAGCAATTACCGAGATGGAAAATGACCAAGTCATTCTCAGGTATTCATAGAAAATTGGCATCTCCTGAATATTGAATTGTACTGGGTTCCAGCTTTCTATAAATACAGAAGATCAATAATTATCAGGGAAATGCTTTGCTAACATCTCAAAGCTGGCAGGACTGAAATAAGAAATGCCATTTACGTGCTACTGCCTGAAAGAGAGAAATAGTCTTTCCCGTTCTCTTGATGAATACTCCACTTGGCCTCGTGATGAGGAATAATTATGGGCTGCTCCATTTGCACACTCAGAAAAGGAGAGAATGAACAAATGTTGGCTACAGCTGACTCGTTCTCCGTGATGAACATTACAGAGTTCCCAGCCTTTAGGGCCTGCAGGGCTGCTCCACCACACTCCTCCATGGGGAGATGGTGTGCTGAGAACAGCTGCTCTTGAGAACTGCTTGGAGAATCACTGAGTAACAGAAATGTTTATTGCTAACCATCCAAAGGTCTTGGGGCACTTTTCAAAGCAGATAACATCACCAACCTTATTATATAGGGAGAGAACTCACTGAAGCTTTTAGGAACAGGGTAGGATGTGAATTCGTGTTGATGCCTCTGGACTCTGAGCTCCAGACTCCTGCCTGTTTACTTTCTTTGCTTCTTCCTGCACCATTCCCTCCTGGGAATACTGCAAAGGCAGCTGTGCAGTCCAAGGACTGCAAGTTTCCCCTTCCCAAACTCCAAATCTTAGAATTTTCTTCACAGCAGCAGACTTCAGAGTTTGGGAGAATAAAGGCAGAAGGGAATAAGTAAGATAGAAAACATATCATCATCATTACAAACATAAAAAGCTACCAATCCGTCACACTGCAGAAACTCTCACTTCATTGTTACTGTGATTTATTGGGGAGCTAATTTTAAACAAGTTTTCTTTTCCAAAACCACAACACAAAAACAAACTGAATAAGCAAGCCAGAGGACAGAAGCTAGTCGCTACCGGACAATTTAAGCAATAATCTCATTTGCTTTGTAGTATAAAAAGCAATAAAGGGCTGTTTACTGAGTGAATAAACACTGAATGAATCACAAAAAGCTCTTTATTGCGATTATACTCCAAGGCAGAGGAGATTATTGTTATTACACAAGAAGGCACAATGTGAAAATTTAACTCAATGCGCCAGATTTTCAGACCGTTTCAGTGGTACAATTGTGTTCGGGGAGTACATTGTGTCTAATCTTAGCAGGCTGTTTTGACAATTCTGCATGCAAATCAGGTGGTGGGGTACAAATGCATTTAATTAACTATTTACAGCCAATTTATGCAAGCCTGGTGGCTGGACACGTGTTTTGCAGAAGCAACGGCATGTGAACTGGTTGGAGAATCAGTTGCCCTGTGTGATACATTCAGCCCTGCACAGGTCCCACGGATGTTCTGCAGTGAGGAGCCTCCTACATGTTCAGCCTCAAGGTGCACGATGCACCCTCCTCATGGGGCCAACCTGCACAGCTCCCATGTAAAGCTAGTTTTAAGGAGGTGGATAAGGGGTGTATAAGATGTAAGAACTACACTAATGCATGGAATGTCTTTCTATTCTTTTCCCATCGTGTGTTTTTAATAGATTTTTTGTTTTTTTTTTCTAGCCAGTAGTTTTGACTTGTAGTCCTGATAATGTGGCTGTGCTGAGAAAAGTTAATCCATGCAGATTATTTTCCCCCTAATTTTCCCTGCTACAGTCTCCTTGTACTGTCAGATCAGTAAAAATGGAAAGAACTCTGAAACTCTGACCTCTGTCAGGGACAAGCCCTGGTGCAGTTGAGGTGTGCAGTGCTCAGTGCTGCAGGAGCCACCAGCCTTGGAACGTGTGTGTGCCAGGTGTGCTCACACTGCAGCTCTGCCTCGTGCACAGGGACATTGCTCAGTCTCCTGATGTGCCCCCATGTTTTCTGGGGCACTAAATCTCCTCTCAGCTGACACAATGGACACCATCTCCTTCAAATAATTACCTTTGGGTGATGGGGTTTGCTAATTGAGGCCCTTTGCATCCTCATCCTACAGAGGGATTTGGTGAGATGTGATCTTTCACTCCTGCCTTGTCTTGCAGTGAAACCTGTAGCCTTGGCAAAGGCATTGGCACATGCACGGGGAAATGGCAGGAGAAGATGCTCCCAGTTACAGAAGATGCTCTCAATTAGAGAAGTTTTTCCTGCTGGGACTGTTCCAGATTGAAAACTTGTATAGCTCATGCACAGAGCTGGATTATTAGCACTTGATCACCAGCTAGTTGTTGTTGAGTGAGAAAAGTGAGTTAAGCCCCAATGATATGACAACTTAAAGCTTTATTCTCCTTTTACATGTAGTTGGGAAGCTGCTGGGAATCATCCCCAGTGTGGCTTGGCTGGCATGAGAACCAGTTTGGTAGATATTTGAATTGGCCTTTTTTTCCTCTTGGTTTCCATTGTTAAGGTGCTCTGGTGTTTATGACTGACTGTAACTACTTATGGGCACAGAAGAAAATCTAAGTAATGCAGGGGCCTGTCTGTTATGTATTCATTAAAATAAAAGAGAAAAGGCCCATAGCAAAAATAATATAGTTTGTTAGAGAGGAGACACAGTTAAAACAGCAGACTGGAACTCCCTTTCAAAACATGCTTTAAAAAGTCATTACAGATTTTTTGCTTGCTTTTAATTGCTCTTGGTTTTTGTTTCCCCCTCCTCCCTACCTCCCATTTGGAATGCTTCAGCCACACAAGGAGGGAATAGAAACACCATAATGTGATATTGGCAATCAGTCTTATCAGACAATAATAATCAAATCCAACTACTTGGATGATGCAAAAAAGCTTCACGATTTTTTTCTGGAATTGTAGGTCTGCTCTGTATATTTGGTCTGTTTTCTGAGATATCCAGTAAGAAAATAATGAGCTAAACTCACAAGAGTAATTTGGAGGAAGTAGTTCAGATTTGCTCTGGTGTTTGTCCAGTTTAGGGGGCATTTAAGCAGATCCCAGGAACTGGGTTTTATTTATTTTTTAATGAAACTTAAACAGCCTTCTGATGACACACTTTGTGAAGCTCACTTTGAACTGGGCTAACAGCACAGGGAACAGGCACTGTAGAAACAACCTGTGTGCTGATACTTGAAAATATGGCCTTTTGGGTCTATTTTAAGCCAAAGCTCCCAAGTGGAAAAGAGGCATCAATTGGACCTCTCAGGTAAAGAGAAGGAGTGTAGGAGGTTTTGTCATCAGCATTTCCTCACCTCACCTATCTTATTACCAGTTTAAGGAAAAAGCAAGGGCTGTAATTGCCAGCAAGAGTAAATGATGGTTAAAGTAAAATAACAAAAGGAAAAAGAAAATACAGAATATTATGGAAAGTGTACATGGAAAAATAACACCACAGACCTTAAAAATATCAATCGCCTGAGCTCAAAGCAATGGATTTATTTTTTAAATTGTTAAATAAACATGGGACAGGAATGGAGGGGGCTGTCATGGATGAGAATAGAAAGTATTTTGTTGCTGATAGTTTTAAATCTCCTTTGAAGGTTTATTTTGTGAAGGCCAAAGCTTTCAAGATCCTGAATTCAATTCCTTTGGGCTCCTGGCCTCTGTAAACACTTTCATGGACTACCAGTGCAGAGAGAGGAGATCTGGCCCTGGAGAACAAAGCCTTCATGTTTAAGACACGATTTCTGTGAGTAAGATGTGGTTTTGGCTGTTCTGTTGAAACCACTTACACCTGGTTTACTTCAGCAGTGCTGGGCAGGATATGGTAAAAGACCTGGAGTGTTAGGACCAAGCATACCAGATCTTGCTGCACATACATTCCCTGTCCCAGGAAAACTCCCAGCAACAGCCCTGTCCCCTTTTTCATTCCCTTGATCACAATTCAACAATCTAAACAAAACATTATTTTTGAAGTATGCATATTTTTCTTCTTCCCCCTCTGATTTCCATTACCCTTCTGACCATGTCCAGCTTAGCTTTAATTCTCCTTAGCAGCAGGGCTCCTGTGTTGTTAGCATTTGCTACATTGGATAACTCCTGGAATACTTTTTTCCATTCAGACCAAGAGTTCTCTTCTGGCAAAAGTCAGGGATGAACACTGGCCACCCTGTTTTTCAGTGGTGATGTGAAATTGTGACAACCCTTCTGGGAAGTGTATCACAAGTAGGGCCTTGCTTGTGTGTGCTCCCACCAGGACGTATGAACAAAGCTGATGAGCAGGGGAGGAAGGATTTACATTTCTGAACAAAACCTTGTCATGTTAAGTAGGGAAAAAGTTAACATTCCCAGTGGATCTGTTGCAGGTTTCATGCTAGTACCTCCTGAGACAGGACTCTAGGAACATCAGGCTTACAAATCCTCAAGCTGTTCAATAAATCTCCTTTAGTAGATACAAACCAGCCTGTTTTGAAGACACAAGGAGAAGTAAGACCTCCAAACCTGACTTAAGTTTACTTCTAGATAGAGAAAAAATGATAAGCCATAGAAAACAGATTTTAAAAATCCTTTAAAAGATCACACGCTCTTGTCAGAGCCAGTGTAGCAGCACCACCTTCAAACTGCCTTTTCCCCAGACCAGCAGAGAAGCTGCTTCAGCTTTCAAAGAGTTGTGACCCAAACTATCACAGGTACACAGAAACAGCAACAACTCATTGAGGAGTGACTGTGGTTGTAAGATAGGAGATCTGACCTGCAGGACAGTGATGGTTCTCCTGCCAAAATGAGCAGCACGGAGGTGTAGACCTGTTCATGGAGCTTCAAAACTCCAAGAAAAAATGACAACAGCTGGCACTGAAGCTGCCCAAGCTTATTCTGTGGTACACCTTCCTACTCAGCAGAACATGAGAGGATTGTTACTGCACCTGTGCATTTCAAGGTTTTTGTCTTTTTAAGATTTTTTAAATCTCTTTCCCTGGCACCAACTTCTACATCATCTTAAATTCTGATTAATCTCAGGTAGCTGAAACTTGTTGAAGTTATATTTAAATGGAGAAAGAGATGAGCTGAAATAGTGCCAATATTTCCTGCTCTTCACTTTTTCTGACTTGTCCATGTCTTCAGTGCACACCAGCCCACCCAGGTTAGGACTGTGCAACACCTGACATTTCCCTATTGGTCTGTAGATGCTACACCAATATGAGCAATACCTGTCACTGTTTAAATGCTGACATCTGACGTTCACTTGTTGAGAATTTTATAAGGAGAAAAGAAAAAAAGAGCTCACTTTATATGTAATTTTACATGTCACAGCTTTGTTTTTCATTCCTGAATATCATCCCTTTCCCTTAATTAGTCAGCCTTCCATTGCATGAAATGACTGTCATCTTGTGAATGTTGTAATTGCCTTTTGCAAGATCAAAACCAGGAACAGGACTAAAACAAAGCCCAAAGCCCAACCACCTAATGGGGCAAATGCTACAGATATAGCACACAGAGCTTTGTTTAACTTCAGAGGTGGTGGGGAGTGGACTGGCTTGAAAGGAACAGACTGTGCTCCTTAGCAAACTGTTACTGTATAAAAATATTTAGGCCCTGCTTCATGATTTAAATTGTAAAATCCTTGCATCTCTAGAGCTTTATCACAAGTGATTTCAAAGGCCTTCTCAGCACAAGCAGAAACTCTCCTGCTCCATCCTGAACAGCAGCCAGCCCTGGGGTGAAGCAGCAGGGCTATTTAAAAGTGATTTACAACATGAGGTTAAGAGGAGCATTCGATGCAAATGAACTCACTGGATGATTTCTGATGGCTAACATGCCATTACCCTTCCTTAGATCAAGTCAACATCTCAGGCTTCTGTGAAAACCACCATGTTTTTCTTAATAAAAGAAAAATATAAAAGCTCAAAGGGCTTATCCAGGTGGAGCTGGGAGGGAGGAATTGAATTTTGTTCATGAGGTACTCTCCAGGTGAAATTTCACTTACAAAAGAAAGCAGTTTTAAAAAAAAAATAACCAGTCTGGGTGGAACCTGGCAGAAGTGCCTAGACAGGGGACTTTCCCTGCTACCCTGCACTAACTTGTTCCATTAATCCTTCTAATTTTGTGCATTCATTTTTACACAGCTTAGCTTGTTCGCTGCATGCCAGTACAAATCATGTTTTGCTCCCTCTTCTCTCAACATGCTCCTGTCTCTGACAGGGCCTGGCTGCTGCTGCAGTAACTCATGAGCTCTGTCAGCTGGGCCACTGGGATGCAAATCTCTTCTTGTCCCCTTGGGGTGCCATCGATACTTTATTAAGAGTTTGCATCCCTCTTTATCCACTGAAGTGACGGACTAACTGCATTTTCCTTCCTCTCTAGTGGTCTCAGAGGACAATAAATAAATAGATATTCTCTAAAAATGTCTAGTATAGAATGGCTGAAGGAGAATCAACCTATAATTTATCTAGGTTTTCTTAAAACTGAAATTTGTTTTAAAAAATGTGTGTTTCAAGTGTCATTTCCCCCCTCATTTTCCCGAAGCCATGTCATAAAATAAGTTAGTGATACATAGTAGATTTGTTTGCACTGAGTATCCAAAACTGTCTCAAAATCCAGTGCATCCACACACCAGATTTTGCTAATATAATCTCTAAACTAAATTCAACTGGGGACCCGATTTGTATGTGATAAGCCCTCCTTCTGTGGGGGATTCTTGGAGCTGTGATTTAATTGAGGGCCAATTTCTAACAAACAAACAAACACCTGAAGTTTCACCAAACCTTCAAAGCCAATAGCTTAAGTTCACCCAAACCAGTGCTGACTCCCTTAGGCTGGCAATGATCAGTTTGTGCTTCATCTGCAGTCAATGGCAGTGGGATCCTCAGAGAAGCTTCTCATTATAACCAAAGCTAAACACACACTTTGCCATTCTTCTGAAAATACAGGAAAACATTTTTCTGGAGCCACAGCAGCACCCTGAGTCACCGGGGCACACGTGCTGCAGCACAGCTGGTCACCCACTGGTTTTCTCCAAAGCCCTCTCAGTATTTTGAGGATAAAGGTCAGATACTCTCTTTGAAAGAGCAGCTCCTCCATATTCTGTGTCTCCCGTGCCTCAACACAGGGCCCCATGCACTATATACAGCACATCTTACAAACCCTTCATCAAATACAGAATTATTCATTTCCTCATGGGCTTTTCAATAGGCTCATCAGGACAGCATCCAAATACCCACGGATGTTTCCGCAGAGCAATCTGATGAGGATGGGAAAAGATGAGGTCCTGAAGGAGGAAAACTAGGGCAAGTCACTGAGGTCCTGAAGGCTGAAGACTAGGATAAGTCATTGTGAGTTTGATGTGTCCAAGGTGAGATAAGGGAGACACGTTGTTTTCAGAGCTGAAGTTACTGGCACCTCTTAGCTCAAGGCCCTGCTCCAGCACCTCCAGGCAGGTGAGGGCCCAGCACCCCAGTGACCTCTTAGACCTGCACAAAACGAGCTCCATGGCAGAGGCTGCTCCAGGAGTGCACCCTGCTGCCTCCTCTGGGAGAGCTTCTTCCCACCTGTGCTGTTCACAGCTTTATTCACTCAGACCTTTGTGACCTTATCAAGGAGAGGAGCCTGGGGTCCCGTGGCTTTGTCCTCCCCATTCTCTTGGTAATGTTTTTGGCTGCAGACCACTCACTGGGCACTGATGGGATGTGGCTTAGTCCACTCTCAACTTCTCTACTATTGGCTCTCTTTATTCTGATGGAAGGTGCTCTTTCCCAGACTTGGCTGTAATTGTTCTCTTTCTCCCAGTTTCCCTAAAAATATTCCTGGGTCCATATTCCTTGAGAAGCTGCTATTTCTATAAAAAAGAGTCACTGTCTTCACCAAAAGAATTCACCCTGTCAATCTCACCTTGCTTCACTCCCTCTCCATCCTTCAAGACTTATGAATGGGTGACTTATGAATTAGAGAGGTTTGTATAGCAAGTTAAACTCCAAGATGACTTTAAACAGAAGGCTATGAATAAACAGAAGACAAAGCACAGGCATTTAGCATTGCAGTTGGATCACTCTCTAATTGCCTTGTCTTCGTCTAGAATTCAGCAGGTCTTGCCCTGCACATCAGAGTGCACATGGCAATGTTTGGGAGATAAATGCAAATACTCAGCTTGAAACCTGGTGTTTCATGATGCCCTGCCACATGCCCATGGGGGTGAAGGCTGTCCCACTTCCTCACTTTAAGCAAATGTTTCCTTCCCATCTGCAATTTTCTGGCTTTGTAGTTCTTGTTTTCAGCACCCCACCTCATAGACAAGCAAAGTTACATGCACTGTGTTTCACTGCCCAATTAGATTAATTTAATTTCCTACTGAATTTCATGAGTGCAGTGACCACAGACTTGTGCCCCACAGTACTCAGTGAGCTCCAGTGCTGTGCCCCATCAGGGACTCTTGTCCCAGCTTTCCCAGCTGCTAAGGAGCAGAGTTGCCAGTAGTTCAGTGCTTCTTCCACACCTGCAGGCTGCACATGCTGCACCTTCCAGCACCTTTCCCCTGGGCTGGATTCTGGCACTTCACGGTCTCATGACCTTTGTTCCTTTTGTAGATGGAGCCTGGAGCAGGAATATTTGCTGTGCATCTTTTCCACTTCCTCCAGAACCCCTTTTTGAGATTGCAGCTGAACCCCCCCTACACCATCTCTTTTATTTGTACATGAGCACACATCAGACACAACACCTTAAGACTCTTGATTAGCCTCTTCCTAATTACCTTTGCCACAGCACCCATGCAGCAGTAAAGTAGGAGCAACAATGGATGTAAATATACTACAGAAGGTTCAACTTTTACCCTTGTAACTCTTATCTCAGTTTCTCCAGGCAGTATTCTCTTTGAAGAGCAAAACTCTCTCTTCTCAGTCTCACTTCTGATAGTCTCATTTAAAACAGAGGAGTCTCACTTTTCTTTTAATTAAGAGTAGTTTCCTCAGTCACCTTCCCATCTTCATAATAAGATGCAGAGCTTCAGTTCTGGAGAGGTTTAATGCAGCCTCCCTAGATCCCAAAAAGCCACTGTTCTTTTGAAAAAAATCAGGACAACTTGTGACATTAAAGAACAAGTTTGACAACAGTTTCATGTTGGAGCCAATCCTGCCTTGAGTCACAGAGAACTAGATGACATCTTAAAGCCTCTTCCATCCCATTGTACTATAAATTTTATTCTATCCCATTAAAGACGATCAGAGAACATGTTTTCCATTGGCATTTCCCAGCTTTTGAGCATTTGCAATAATCTTCAGAATGTTCTTTTAAGGAGAGATTCTTGCGCATATGGGCACCCTTAATGCAATAAAGAGAAGATAAAGTTGTTTGAACACTGTCCTACAATCATTCCATCTGTGACAGGTTTATATGAGATGCTGTCAAACACTGCTTGGAACAGAAGGAGAATCACTCAGTCTCTGGACACTGAGGAACCCCACGGGCCAGCAACTCCACCCTGCTACCCACGCCATGTGCCTCGGCAGCGAGGCAGTTAACAAAACATTTTTGTTCATGTGAAAATACAAAGCAGCTGCTTAGTTCTACACTTGGCAGAAGACAGCAGCCCCCTCTGCACTCCTTGTCTTCTGCTGCTCTTGGATCATTGCAGACCTAACCAGCTGTTGCATTCCACATGCCAGTTCCACCAGTTTGGGAAAGCGAGGGCAGGGAAAGCTGTATGGCTGTACAAAAAGGAACGTGAATAATACACTGCTGAACCAGAAAAGACAATATTTATATAATAAACATTTTCAGGAACATAATGATTCCTTTGTCGTCAAAATTTTGGAATGGTTGATTGCGCACACGAAAAGTGCCCCTAATGCAGACGCTCAGAGGCAGTTAATGTGCTCCCAAGGTGGCTGTGCACTGCAGATCTAGCCATCTGCACAGCCCTCCCTCCACAAGTCCTCACAGGGTGGGCAAATGCACAAACACTTCTGAAAATAAAGTTGCGTGTATGAAATGCCTCATTTTTTATGTCTGTGAATATGCAACTTGGGTGATTTTGTTTCCAAGTTTAAAAATAATGCGCTAAAGCGAGCATTGAGGGTTTATTGCAAAAAAGTACATGGTAGTTCTGTGCTGGAGAGGGTGTTCAGGTATGAACTGCAGTCTTGAGATATGGTGGACACAGTCATAGGTATCAGCTGCAGGCTGAGATTCTGACTCAGAAGCTATCTGCTCCTTCAGGTGGGACTTGATTTTACTGAGTTCTGTTTCTGACTCAGATTTAGAGCAAAAATCCATGTGTGTCCAAACAGGCTGAGTGTGAAAACTTTCCTGATACTCAGTCTCTAGGAGTCGATTTCTTATGTTTGATTTCTTGGATCTCCAGCTTGTAGCAACATTTGCCAGTAGTGCAAGTCCTCAGTGGCCACCACATGGACTCCCAAGCTTTTTTTTTTTTTTTAAATGCAAACTTAAAATCTTTAAACCAGGGGAAATACAGCCAAATGTAAAACTAACATTAAATGGCATCCAAGCAAATGGTACTTGAAAGAGGAAGGAAAAGATTTTTTTACATTCAAGACTTCTTGAAATTTCTGAATCACTTCTCTCAACAGATTTTTGTTTTAGAAGGAATTATCTGAAACCTTTTCCTTTTGCCATAATAAATTTAAATTATACATACCATAATGATATCATTAGGTCAATAGAGACATCGAAAGATTTAGATCATTGCTATTTCATAATTGGACTATTTCCTATCTAAAGAAAAACTATTCCATTTTCAAATTATAAAGTCACTTTCAAATGAGAAACACAGCTTTCTTTATGAAAATGTTGAAAAATCCTTTTTCAATAATTTCTTTCAAAATTCCTGAGTGTTCATCAAAGCCAGCCTTTCTCAGAGAATTGGGTAGATTTCACTGAAGTAGCAACCATGTATTAAACCAAAGTCCTTGAGCAACAGCAAAATGCTTTATTTAAATAAGGAAAAAAGCCTTTTCTTTCCTGTACGGCTCAGGAGGTGAGCTCAGTGAACATAATGAAGTATGGTGCATGGTTGTCTACTCTGGTTAATTTGTTATAGCCTGTAATGCACAGAGGTTGGAAACTTGACTTGCCTTCCAAGCAGCTTTCCTAGCACCTTCCTTCCCCATCCAGCCCAGGACACAGAGTGACCTCAGCAGAAAGATTCCTCCAGGATACCTGCAGCTCCACTGCTCCTGGCAGTAGGACTGACTGGGGAGCTGGAGCTGCTGCTGGGGGTGCCCCATTGGGGCAGGATTAGATAAGTGCAGTGAGTGCTGGGTGCTGAGTGATGCTCACCTGAGAGCTGTTGTTTGCAGGCTGTAGGATAATGGCTTGTTAGGTCAGGTATCCCATGTCCCAAAGACCCTTTTTTCTTCATGATGGAGTGAAATGTTATTGTTAGCTAGTGGTGTGTGGCATTTGTGTTAATGGCATCACTGACTGAGCTGGCAATGCAATGGTAGTGCCAGGCTGCTCAGTAATCACTTGTAAGGTGCTTTTGGTATTGAGGTCTGCCTGTGACTGCAGAGATTTGGGTCTCCCCCTAACAAATTGTGCCAGGGGAGATTTAATTAGATATTAAGGTTGTCAAGCACTGGAAAAGGCTGCCCAAGGCTGTAACCACCCCTGAAGGATTTAAAAGATGTGTGGAAGTGGCACTTGGGAACATGGTTTAGTGGTGGCCTTGGCAGTGCTGGGGGAAGTGTTGGACTTGATGATTTTAGAGTTCTTCTCCAGCCTAAATGAGTCTACTCTTCTGTGAATGGCCTTGCACTCACCAGCAGTAGGGTCACTTCAGCAAGAGCTCTTCTGAACATTATCCCTCCTGCACAGGTTTTCAATATTACCTTTTAAAGAAATGTTCTCAGTTTTGAGAGCTCCATATCAAGTCCTTAAGCTTGGTTATGCTTCCTGAAATAGAGAAAATAACCAAGAATCCTGCTCAGTCAGGGCAGATCCCTTTGAAACCCATGCTTTACAGTTTGCATGAACACCAGGAGAGCACAGAATCCTTCACTGTTATTTTACAGTGCTGGTTTTTCTGTGTAAGTAACCTGCACTTTCACTGGGACTGGAACACAGCTCTCCTGTCTCCAGGGCTAGTGGTTATTCCAGAATTTATTCCTCTTTGACACTAGAAACCCTCCACTTTATTCCAAAAATTTGTTTCAAAGAACTGACATTTTCTAGCCAAAAGACTTTTAATGACAAAATTCCTGAACAGCTGTAATTATACCCTGTGGCTCAGTCTGAGGGATAATATTGTTATCCTCTGTAAAACAGCCCTCCAGCATCCCATTATGTGTCCCTAATCCCCAGGAGCCTGGAGGGAGGAGCACTGGTGAGGAGCACAGAAATTTGGGGGGCTGTTAGGTGAGTCCACGCTGCTTCTTTGGCTACCCTGGATAAATCAAACCCTACGCAACTGCTGAGGGAACAAAAATTTTACAAAAGCAGCTGTGCAGACAGCGGAAAAAGAGACAGACAAAGGATGTCACCACCTTACCTGTCCAGCCCCAGCTGAAGGCAGGTGAACATCAGCCTCCTGCTGAAGGCAGCAGCTCCTGGGGCTCAGGCTCCAGGTGCTCCCCAACACTGGGGTGATGCGAGGGGCCGTGCATGGGCAGCGATTCCTCAGCACAGCCTCCAGCTCTCCCCCCAGTTTTTAAAGCACAGCACCAAGCTTTGGAGCTAACGTCCTAATGAGGATAATTATTATTATTACATGCACATATGTATACATAAAACCCCCAGAACCCTGCGAGGTTTCTTCAGATTGTCCCAGAAAGAAAACATTTTCATTGTGTGGGCTGTGATTGGGAACACATGGACCCGCCGCACCCCGCTCTGGTGCTGATTACAAGGGGAGCAGAGCCCAGTGCAGAGGTTTCTTTAATTCCTTGGGTTTGGAGCCTCAGCAATCGAATTACCTGAGGAGGCTGGAACGTCTCTGGGGTGCAATCAGTCATGCAGCTTTGGGTTAGGCCAGGGTGGGTAATATATACACGCTGGCAGCACTGTGCAGCCACCCAACTGGGGAAAGAGGAATTTCTCTTAATTAATGGCGTGATGTATGACACGTTAGCAGCACAAAGTCTGTAATAAACCCCGATGCCTCCTTTTACACTTCACACAAGATGAAGGCTCGCCAGGATACCTGCAGGAATGGGGCATTCAGAAATGCTGGCAGAGCAGCTTGTGGTGAGGGAGTTTTAATAGCTGCACATGGAGCTTTTGATTCCGGAGTCGATTTTAGGCAAAGCTGCCTTGGAGCAAAGGAAGCAAGTTTCACTTTCAACCTTGCCCAAGGCTGCTACCCAGAGATGAAGATACCAGTGAAGATGACTGAAATCTTAATTTAATTAACTCCAATTCCCAAAAGGACAAGTTTGGGAGGTTTAGTTCAGAGCATGTTTACCTGAATCTGAGCTAAAATATTGGCTTTCCAAATTCCAGTTCCAGTTTTTGTTTGGCACAGAACTGAGACACAGGCTAGATGTAAAGCTCAGATTCACTCAGATTTGCCCAAAGTATGAGGGTACTCAGATTTTCAAAATACATGTTTACATTTGGAATAAATTTGGCCTTTTCCCACACTAAAAGCTGTTTATTTAAACCTCTCATTTTGGTCATGTCTTTTCCATCTTATATTTCTTAGACTGCTAGGTCAAAAAGTGAGTAAATAGGTCAAGTGTTTCATAGAAAATGGAATACAGAGGCAATGTGGCTAGGACTTGGACTCCAGAGCTCTAAATTAAGCATATTAGCAAAGACTGCTATGAATTACTATTTATTCTTATGCTCTTTGATGGTCTTTGCCTCCTTGAAGACCAGTTTTTGGTTTCAACCAAGAAAGGGTAGGAAATGGAAATGTCCCAGCTCTTGGCAACTGTGGAGATCCCTCAGCTGAGATCCTGGAAGCACAAAAACCTCAGAAAGAGAGAGATGGGGACAATAAAAACAAAATATAAAGAAAGAAATAAAAACAGGGGCCACCAAATTCCGCAGAAAAACCAGGCACGACCCCTATGGTTCAGAGAAGGGACACAAACCCCAGGCTGCAGATGTGACAGGAAATTTCAAACTGGCCTAATCACAAAAACAATTTTGAAAAGCAATTCAGGACTCTTCTGTAAGAAACTTACAGCATCTTGTGTCACTACCTTTAGAAAGGGGTGACAGATGTGTTTGACCTGAGAGCGGGACCAGGGTGCTGTGACACTGTGACTGTCCCACACCAGATCCATGGGATCTGTGCAGGGCAGCCTGCAAGGGTTTGCTCCACAGAGCAAACACAGAACATTGGCCTTATCTCTGCATCACTCACCACACACCACAGTCCCGTTGCCTTTCTCCCATGGCTCTCCAGAAAGGTGAGAAACAACAAAACTCTCCAATGAGTAAAAAAATTGCATTCCTCAAAAAGGAAAGGAAAGAAGAAAGCTCTTGCTCCAAACCTGCTGCTTCATTCCAGTACAAAACTTTTTTATTTTCCTTTTTTTTCTTTTTTCCTGAGAGAGCAATTTAGTGTGGCAAATAAAAGCCCAGCTAATTTTTAAATCAGCATGTAGCCAACTCAGCCACCCAGTAGCTCTGTCCTTGGGCAATATTATTGAAGCACACACAATCTATACTAAAGCGATCAGCTTCCCTCAGGCCTGCCAAGGGGATGCGTTAGGCGAGCCCAAAATATGACAGAAGGAAATTTATGTGCAACTTTTACACATAATATCTCATTATGACTCTCCCCAATCTTTCAATTTTAAAAATAAACGGCCTTTGTAATGATTTTACCAGGAGCGTGTTGGAAAGGAGATTGAAAAAGAGAAAGGAAAGTGGCTTTGGCCACAGTTATTTCTTTTGCTCTTCTTCTCTCGGGTTTTTCTTTAATTTTCCTGAAGATGTTTCCACTCAATTTAGAAAGAAATGGAATTTCCCCCTCCCTGCCATCACTCTTTTTCTGTTTTGCCCACGTTTTCAAAGAATGGAATGGCTGACATAATGCAGCCTATGTCAATAGCAAAGTCATTTTGACCAGTTGGTAAATAATGAAAGTTTCCACCTAACGTGCAAGCCAGCTCACCCAGGGGACGAGGGCTTGGTCCCCTCCCAGGCCAGCAAACTGTCATCCCTTGCACGGCACACACAGCTGAGAGCTGTGCCTTGCAGCAAGGAGAAACCAGAGTCCCCCTGAGCCCAGAGCCAGATGCTGCTTTGCCACGGAGAACATGCACTTTTGGGCACTGGAGTGCTGATTGCACAACCACTGGTAGGATCAAGCCCAAAATGGAATGGAAGCTAGAATAAATAAGTATGCACAAATAAATAAGAGGGGGGAAAGCCCCAGTGATGATTGATCTGCCATATACAATTGCCAGAGCTGAGCTCCAGGACTCAGTTTGATAAAGAAAGGGCATTTCTGTTACTTCTCCCCTGAGATGCCAATCCTGGCATGATTTTCTACTGTTTCATTGTGGGCACCAGCAGGAATGATGCTGCTCATACTCCATACACCACAGCTTGAGAACCCAGGGGGGAACATATACCTGAAGAGAGAATCAGTTATAGGCATTTTCAGGAATAACCTCCTCTGAGTGGGGGTAAGGAAAACAAACAAAGCCAAACTCTCACAGCTTCTGCTGGTAGCAGAGTGGGATGTTCTCAGAGTGGGAAGCAGAATCACTGCCAATGTACACTGACTGGTGGAGAGAGAGTTCCCACTGCGGGCAGATGGGCAAGGGACCATTGTCAGGCAGAGAGAACTGGAGCAAATGTAAAAATATCCCAATCTGTACAAAAAAAGCTTTCACTGCTACACAGTACTGTACTGTGTTTCCTTTGCATCCCAAATATCTTCTGAGGAGACAACAGTCCTTATGTCTGATTCTTCTCTTCCCCTCTCTGAAGGCCACGTGCTGGGACAGGGTCCTACTTTTAACCATATTTTCTTCATTCATTCATACATGGCTGCTCACTTTTCTATACGACTGCACGCCACTTGGTTCTCATTTCTGATGCACTTGTGAGACCAGCAGTAAAGTTTTTGGAACCAAAGATCTGTAAATATCTTCTGGAGGACTCATTATTCTCCTCATCAATCCCACACCCCTCCAGTGTGTCCAGCACTGACAGCTCATCAATATCTGCCCTCCTGGAGTCTGTGGGTGATCCCTTCCCTCAGGTGGCTTTCAGCCACATCTTTGCTCTCAGGGATGAGCTATGAATTATTTGTGTAGTTCTGGATAAACCACAAGAAATATTGAGACGGGGTACTGAAGAAAATAAGAAGAATGTATACATATATATATATATATATACATATATGTATTTAGTAAATGGCCATGGCAAAAGTAACATCAGAAAACACAGACAGTAGAAGAAAAGATATATATTTTGGCAAGAAGACTGTGTATTTTCATTGTATTTATGATGTATTAGTTCTACATTTGAAGAGATCATTCAGTTTAGGCAGGAAAATTTCACTTTGTTTACTCTCTTCAAGACAAAAAAAGACAGAAGTCAAAAGGCTGATCCTCAGTAGCTTATTCCATATTATCTAGTACAAAACAACTGGAGGCAAGGACTGAACCAAGATCTCCCCCAGGTGATTTTACAGACTAATGCAGCTCTTTTAACCATCCCACCACAGCCTGGAAAAAATTATAATTGATAAAAGGAGTCTTCCAACAGAGGGATGAAACTGGACATACTGAATTTAGAAATATTTAAAAGCACTTTACCAGTTAATGTGGTCAAAAGTAGCATCACTGCAATATTTGTTTTGTGAAGGAACAGCTACATGAACTTTGGTACCATTAGTATTAGTGGCATAAAATGTCATCAGGTGCATAGAATTTAGGAGAGAATGGCAGAAAATCATAAGTCTGGGAGTTTCTGTGGGCATAATACAGTCAATGAATTCTCTGGACATCATTTTTCCCCACTGTAAAACAGGTACAATCCATTAGATTGGTGAGAATTCTTTTATCATAGATGATATTTTGAATTTGGCATCTGCCATGGACACACAATGTATGTGAAGAATGGAAGAATCATAGAATGGTTTGGGTTGGAAGGGACCTTAAAGACCTTTTCATTCCAACCCCACCTGGCAGGGACACCTTCCACTAGACCAGGGTGCTCCAAGCTCCCTCCAGGCTGGCCTTGAAACCTTCAGGGGTGGGGACTTCAGACTGAGCTCATTTTGGGCACCCCTGACACAGGCTGTACATGAAATATCTGGCAGTAAAAAACCTGAACACTGAGTATCCAGAGAGGAATGCTGCAAGTCCACTGACTGCAGTAGAAATGTGGAATCCTGGAGTGGTTTAGGTTGGAAAAGATCTGTAAGATCAGCAAGTACACGTTTGTGTTATACCATAATTGCTCAGCTTATAAAGCAAACAGCAAAACAATTAGCATGTGACTGTACTTCACACACCTGAACATCCCCCACTTCACTGAATCCTTTATATGGAAAAATTTGCCTCTTACTTTAAACAGATTTAAAGCAAATTTTCCTCAGATCTTTCTACGCTTGCCACATCTCCAGGTATTACCTGGCAATGCTACTGCTCTCACTGAGCAATCTGAGGCTAAAACCCTTGAAGTGAAGGCACCTTTGTTCCACCACTGGATTCTTTGGAAGTACAAGGCATTGGACACATCCCAAACCCATTTTTCCATTTGTAGAATCAAGAGTCTTTTCTACTCAGTTGTTATAACTGGATCCACCACTACAGAAATTGGGTGTATCTTTGCCATATTTTCTACACGGGGTATGAACATATATTTCTTTCCAAAGACATTTATTTCCAAAAGAGCAGACTGACTAGAAAGCTCAGAATTTAAGAATATTGAAAATGACAAGAGGCTGGGAATGAGGAGAGCAGAGTACACTGCAGTGGGGTCGTTTCAGCCTCATGTGCTCTTTTGGAGACCTGTCCCAGGCCAATGTCACACTTTTGCTCCCAGGAGTGTGACCACAGAGGAGGGGACCTGGTCTGGCCACTTGGTCACAGCTACCTAAGGCAGCCAAAAAGTTCAGTGACTGCCTGTGGTTTCGAATCCCAGAACCCATAAAGCACAAATACAGGTTTCAAATGAGAGGCTGTGACCTCTCCACTCACCAATAAAACATGCCCGAAGTCATAATAAACAAAACATTACAATTCAGGGTGGCAAGGCATAAACCAGTCATATGTATTTTCTTTCTGGCCACTTAAGCAAATCTTAGCCTTTACCAAAAACTACCTCGGTGAACTAAGTTAGCAAAACAATCCTGATTACAACATAGGTTAGAAAAAATAAGTCAAATAAACTTAACCTAGAGTTTCTCATGGGATGTTTTATGTTCTTGTTGTTGCAGAGTGGAATATGGGCCAGGGTAAACATGGAAGGGACACAAGTGTGATAATATAATGACACCTTTTATTAGCTCAAAGACAAAAAAAGAATAACAGAGCTTTAGATAAAGGTCTTTTTTCTTCACTTTCAAGATGCAGAAAGGAAAAACCACAGCTTGTATATTCCTGACAATGCTCATCTTGTCAGGAGCATGAACCCACATTGTTGGTTTTTCGTGCCTCTGGATAGCCAGCGAGGGAGGGGGAAGGGGAGAAAAAGAGTGGCTTTGTAGGAATCGAAGCAACTGACATCTGGTTATACAACGATACAAATTTCCAGGTCATACTTAACAGCACGAATAATAAACTGCAAAGAGCTGCTGGCTACTTTCAGAGTGACACTGTGGTAACCCTGGTAAGCTGTTTTCCCTGGGCTACCAACGGAGCCCCAGCTGATCGCAGTCAGGGCAGGAGCAGAGGCAGAATTTTAGGAAATACTTTTGGAGGAGATAAAGATGGGCATTCCTGTGTATCTGGGCATCTCCACAGAGGGGAGAAGATTCAGAGCTGCTGGATGGAAAAGAACCCAAACCAAACAAACACAAAAAGGCCCCAGATAAAACAAACAGTGCCCAAGAGGAGATAAAGTCACGGATAAAAGAGATGTGCTGGCAGTCTGGTATCTGCTGGCTATAATCAGAGTTGGTGCAGTGGATTAATGATTTCTTTTCTGTCCTCTTACATCTTTTTCAGCCCCTGCCAACATTTATTATAGCATCCTTACTTTGCTGCTCAGATTGACAAAAAGGGAATAAACTTTACCCTGCAGGTGTTTTCAGGAGAAAATACCTTTTTCCCCAAGAACTGGATGCTAGATTTAGTGAGTAATAGCTATTCTTCCCAACAGGTCAAGACACTGTGGCAGCAGACACTTTTTGCCTGGGTATTTCAGATATGCCCACCTATGTCCTAAATAATACTGGTTTCCTGTGAATATACGTTTTTAAATGTAGGGAGTATTTTAGAGCAGTAGGCTAGAAAGTGTATTAAAGGATCTATCCCCTTGATTTTAAAGGATTATATTTTGACATCTTTGGTGCAGACAGACCAAGAAGCTTAAAATGTATTTATCACACAAGAACAAGATTAAATCCATTTTACTCTTTCTAAGTAGATCTCAAACTTCCTTAGCAATAAGGGCATTTTTTTTCAATTGACTAAAATAAAAAAAGGGATTAATAGGATTTAGGATGATTGGAAAGAAGAAGCAGTCTCTAAAGGAAATTTCAGAATACAGACAAGGGAGATCGAAAGAGGGGGCTTTCCTAACATGTTCTTGTTAATACCCTCCTACCTTCATTTAGTGCAAAACTACAAATCACTTATTTCCCTAAATGTTAGCATACAAATAGAAAATACGTATATAGTTATTATTTATAACATGTGTTTATGGCTGCAGAGATGCAAAGAGGGAAAGCAGGAGGAGCTTAATGCAGGGAGGTACTTAGGAGGCAACCAGAGAAAGGCTGAAGGAACAGGAGAGAAGTCATCCACTAATCAGCTCTATCAGGAGCCCAGGATGGGTTCAGCGAGTGTTTGAGAAAGGGTCAGGGACAGACACTGGCCCCATGCAGGGACTGCAGCGGCTGATGGAGAAGCCACAGGCCTTGGTTTGGGCTGCAGCACTGGCTTTTGACCCCATGTCTCTGCTAAGCAGCTTTTCATGGAATAAAGCATCTCATTTTTTAATTTTTGCTCCAACAGCATAACTCTGAAACACAGATGCACAGTAAAAGAAGGAGAACAAAAATCTGTGCTTATACCAGGAGCAGTTTCTGCATTTTCCACAGAAGAAGGAACCTCTGGGTGAACGGGAAGGGCTGGGACTATCCCCGTGGGGCAGCCCTGGGAGTGTGTACGGCTGCACTGCAACCCAGCGGCCGCCAGGCTGGGGCTCACCTGCCCTGCCGAGCTGCAGAGCTCCAGGAAAAGCCTGGATGGATTTTAAACGGCTGGAGAGAGCATGTTCCATCTGCACGGATGGCCTGGGAGCCGTAGCACAGGAGTTACTCCTTTCCAAGGGCTGCAGAGAGGATAATTTTGCTGATGCTGGGCGTGCCCTGGCTGATTCAGAGATACTCAGTACCAGGGAGAGTGCCCAGAGACTGGGAGATAGAGCCCCAGTGAGCTGTGAGCTGCAAGCACTGGGGACAGAAACACTGTTGGCCATCAGCTCCCTCCCACCCAGTTGCCCCACTAGCTCCGTAAAACAAGGAGAGGGAACCAAATGGCAAAAAAGCATGCCTTTATATGCCTTAAAATTGCTTTTCTGCATTTCTCCTGGTCTCCTGCCAAACAAGCTATTGTTTGCTGCAGTAGTAAGCTGAATAAAAATGAAATCTCTTTAGGGTTTTTTTTATGGATTATACAGCTTTTAGTTAACAATTACTCTGCCACTAAGGCTAACGTGATTTAGATGTTCTCTTTTGTGGAAGAGAGCAAACTGGCACATGGACACATTGAGAATGCCAGGTTGCAAAGCGCCTCTGATACCCAGTTAACATCTGGGCAATTTCATGGGACATAGTCCATAGGCTTTTTTGTATTTCTTAGCCACAGGAAACTTTGGAGGATGAATGTTTTTGGTGAATGTTTTTGGAGAGTAGGCCAAACCACATGATGTAAACCCATCAGCTTTACCTAAGTGCACTGCACCTTTATCCAGGCCTAAATTGAAATAAACTCTTTGCAATTAGCATATTGAAAAGAGAGGGAAAGCCATTTTTTTGCCAATTTTGGAAGGGCAAGGGTGGTTTCTACTGTAAGAGAGGCCAAATGGGTGGCTGCAGTTTACCTGCCTATACATGGCTGCTTAGACAACAGCTGAAATTGGCCTTTGTACAGGAAATGCAAAAGAAAGCAAAATGCCTGAGTGATCTACAGCATTATTTATTGTAGCAGCTTTGGGTCATTCCACAGGTCACATATTTGCTTTATTGGATTAGCAGTGAACACATGTGTGCATCACACACAGAGCAAATTCTTGTCTCTTTAGGCCTTTTTGGCTAGGTGGCAAGAAAATACCATTTTTCCTTAGCATAGTGAAACACTGGCAGAAAGCTTTACCCCAGCACCTGCCAACCTCACCCCAAATCTCTGTCCAGCTCTCCTTCAGCCATGCACAGGTGTCCCCTCCTTGTCCCAATATGGTCCCATTAACCCGAGGCACTGCGTCAGCCTCCAAGCCAGTCATGCCAGTGGAGTGGGCAGCTGGCTGCCAGTCACAATCCTGGTTTTGTGGAAATCAGGCAAATCTCCCGTTTCTGGAAGGAGTAGCTGCCCTAAATCTCCGTCAGTGGTGCAGCTCTTTAAGAGCACAGTAATTCTCCACCAAATTGAATCTTCCCTGACAATTGGCAGCACATCAGAGACAATTCACAGGCATATTTTTTCCCCTTTCCTAACAGGAAATAGGGCTTGTGTTACATTTACAGTGACCTGGAGCTCCGGGGGCAGACTAATATCTCACCTAAACAAACAGACAGTATTTCTTCCCCGATACAGGCATATGGGCTGAAAGGGAAAGCTGACTTGGCTCTGGCCTTCCCAGCTCCCAGCAGCAGTGTGGGAGGCACCAACAACGTGCAAACCTGTGAACACCAACACAGGGATCCCCAACACAGTGCAGGATGATGGCTCAGAAAGTTTGGAGCTGCAGGTCAGCTTTTGCACTTGGTCCTTGTTTTTGTTTTTATGAAATTACCGTTGTTTCATCTCCTGTGGACCTCAGGGGTGTCCCTCTGATGGTGTGAACTGGGGGGTCCATTGCTCAACCCATGGTAAGGCACAGAGGACCCAAACAGCCTCCTCTGCTAAACCTCTCCACCTCCTTGCAGTCTGCAGCATTTCCTCAGGAGGTTCCCACTTGCCTTTGTGGGGACAGGGAGATAATTCTGGGCTTTATTTGTGGTGGATTTGAAAAAGCAAACTCCAAACTGTGTGAAACGACTCTGGGGGACAGTAACTTACAACAGATGTCACGATTGTTCAGTGTCTGACTGACGAGAGAGCTCTCAGAAATAATAAACGCCTACGTGTGCTTGCAACACAAATAGTATTCAGATACTATTTTTCTTGGATTTCCCTGCCCTGATGTACTACATGTCTGGTTTGCCCTGAAGTGATTTGCCCTGTTCATCCCTTGTAAAAATCAGAGAAACAAACCCAAACTTGATGGGGAAATCTCCTGATTGCAAAACTCCACACCGTAAGTGCATCGCACCAAGCATGCACACGAAAAGCAGAAGTGAAAAGAAGTTTCACACCCATTAACTCAAAAAGCCAAAGGCAGCAGAAAATCCTGCATGTTTCAACGGCTCACCTATCCCAGAAATGAGATTCACCTCTCTGCTGCCCAAACCCCCACTCAGCTTAGCAGGAGCTGCTGTTCTGGAAGAAACAGGCTTTGCTTCAGATCCTCAGCTTCCCCCAGTGTGCAAAGGATCAGAGCTCATGAAGTTTCCATGCCTTTAGGATAACCAAGGAAAGCACAGTTTAGAGCTGAAGGCAACATGTCTCCCATATCTCAAATATTTTTTGCTTTCGAAAATACCATGGAGAACTAAAAGCTCTGCAGCTTCTCCCCTGCACATCTGTCCCCTGTGGCAAAGAGGGAGTCACAGCAAGGTGGAGGGACTCCCCGACAGCACAGGGTGAGCACCCATGTGAGGGAGTCCCTCTGTGAAACACCTTCCTGAGCCTTGGCCCATCCAACAGGATTCCTGTCTGAATCCAGTACAGGAAAAAATACACTTCAGGCTGCTGAGAGCCAGACAAAGTCTGCCTTTCTAGACAAAACCAGAATAGCGGCAGGAGGAGTGAAATCCAAAGTGGGATAAATGTCTGGAGCAGAAAATATTCTCTGAGGGAGCAGCAGAGAGACAGTGTCAGGCGAAGGAGCGATGCTGCTGGAATGACTGGCTTTGAGCTGTCGTGTTGGCTTTTCAGTGAAACCACAAGTCTGTTCATGTTAGGCACAGACCTCTCTCTCCCTGGTTATTTCCAGGAATCGGCCATGGGCAGCTGACAATTAGAAGAGCAGAGTGAGAGCTGTGGCTGGCTGGTCTCCCCAGGTCTGAGGTTCTTGGTTCACTTTTTTGCAAGAGAACCAGCTGTTGGCCTTCGGTTTTCTGTGTCACCCACGGCCACGGCTTTGGATAGAGGCATTTTAGGATGACCATGTCTGTTTACACCAACAGTTACAAGATAACCCCTACAAATCTCACCTTGTTAGGTGGACAAGCAATGTGCCAGCCAGCCCTCACTCCTACTTGTGTGGATACTCTCTAATAATTCCCTTCTCAACTTCAGCTAGGCCAGGGCTGAATTTGGGAAAGCAACTAAATTTTAACTCCCTGAATCTATTTTGGGGCCCCCAAAACCTCCTGCTGCAGCTCCATGAAACCCTATGCCAGCCTCAAACGAGTGAGAATTTTCTGTGACTGCATCCTGTGGTTTCAGCTGGTTTTGCAATTAAGTTTGTGTCCTAGTTTCATTCTGAATTTCAGCTGATGCCATGCTCAAGTCAGATAAATCAGAACCTTAAAATGAAGCTCAGCCTTGTGTGAGCCTCCTCTCTGAACTAACTGCTGCCCTACACTTTTCTGTTGTTGTTATTCTCTTTTTCTCTTTCCCACCTCATTCCCAGTCAAGTCAGACTCTCCCCTAGTCACTCTTCTTTCCTTTATGGCATAAGGAGTCTCTCAGGGTGTTTGGAGGTGGCTACTGGGCCTTTCCTTGCAAATGCACATTAATCAGTGGCTTTGCTTTCAGCCCTCATGCACTGCTGAAAATATAAATGCAAGCAGCTCTGCTCTCCATGGATGAGCATGTGCTGATGGGCTTTGAATACTGGGCTCGGTGTCCCCCAAAAACCCACCTGGTGTGCACACATGGGTGACTGCTGCCAGTGCATCAGGAGAGCTCAGCACATATGACAGTGTTTGTGTGGCCTGAGAAGAACTTTCTTGCCTTGTTTATGGTCCAGAGCATGATGAAGTAGGAAAGACAAACAAGCATTAAAATGAAGAAGAGTGGTCAAGAGGCTCAGATCTTTCAAAGGCTCAAGAGCTTCACATCCTTCCAGGAGAATGAAGTTGAGAAGCTGAAATGTGGAATTTAATCTAAAGCTGAGAAATGAGAAGTCAGGGGCAGGAGGCCACTTGTATGTGCTGAAGGTTTGGAGATGCACTCGTGTGCTTTTGGTTTTGCAACTGAACGTGTTGCTTCCATCTGTGTAAACAAGGAGCAGAGAAAGTTAACATTACAGGGGAAATACAGGAGAGGGAAAGAGGGCTGAGCAGGTTTTGGCTACACAGCAAACAATAATTGATAGGATTTCAGCTTCAGCTCAGTTGTGTCTTCATTTTCCAATACAAATCATGACAAAAAGAGCAAATGCCCAACAAAAGGGAGAAAGGGGAAAGACCTTTTGAGGACTGTACCAGCCGGGCCAGCTCCATGACCTGTGAGCACTCAATTTGATTTTTATGTGGTGGGAAGTGTGCCTGTGTCTCTAAATAATGCTGTGTTGTCTGGAACGTTACACAGAAACCCAGCTCAATGGGGTCCTGAGTCGACACAGTTGGAGGAAAAACTCTGCAGGAGTCCCATGCAAATAAATAAATAGATATAAAAAATTCAGTGCCATTCAGATATTTATAGAGGTTTTGTTATTAGGTACATTAAAATAATCCCCAACAGCCAATGAAGTCCTTTGCTGTGTTACCTTTGTGTAATTAGTGATCTTTTAAGTATTACCTCTGTATAAATGCATAAATTTTTTGTCTGCCTTATCCCGATCTGCCTTGCCCTGCCCGATATTCTCCAGCATTGCCTTTGTTCCCCATAACTTTTTTAGAGGTTCTCTCATATATTCTTTCAGGTGCATCTAATCTGCTGGATAAGACACTGAATTTGTTCATTTTGCTAAAAAGCTCCAGCCAAAAAACCACATTTGCTTAAAGCTTGTCATGTATTAATAAAAACCTCTGCCTAAACAGGGTTGCAATCAGAAGTGTCACACAAAGGGTTACTAATGAAATTTTTAATAAAGCAATTTTTAAGAAGTCAGATCATCAAATCCCATGAAATGTGTGAGTCTCTCAGGATGTGGCTAGATTGCAGAGAAGAGGTGCCCCACTGCAAGTGTCGCGTGCTGGGCACTGGGGTGCAGGTTCCTGTTGGATGTCACTGCAGAGCCGTTCTGGCCTGTTTCCCTAAGCAAAAACTGGGTGTGAGAGAGTCAAGGAGAACTCTGCTCCAGCAGCAACTTCCACCCAGGAGCTGCAGGGACTGGGCTCACATCTCACCCAGGGACACTAGATGAGCTGCAGGCTCCCACAATAGAGTGTGGCCAACTGTAATAAAAGTAAAATACCAATTTACTGTACTTTTTTCAACTGTATAAAGGAAATATTAATGATGGACAAAGAGAAAATGTATATTGTGACTAGAATAGAATGATTGAAAAAACCTTAGAAGCTCTTACAAGCAGCTGGCATTGGCTCAGGCTGTGTATTCATTGAGATACTAGAAATCTTTCACCAAAAATAATAGAAATCAATCTGTGGAAAAGCTGGTAAAGTTTCCTTCTCTTAGCTTCAAGTGTGGGCCCAGAATACGGTTTAAATTTTTTTTAAGCTATCAGATAATAACAGATGCACAAAGCTTTCCCTGTGACCCTCTCCCTGTCACACACAGCCCCCAAATCAGATCCGAACCGGATAGTGTGGGCAGAACAATGGGAAGCAGATAGCATCTGGTGCTGTAAAACTAAACACAAAAGAGAGGAAGAAGAAGAAAAGTCACACACCATGTGCTTAAGTAACTGTCTCCTTCCCTCTTCCATCTTTTTTTGTTTGTTTGTTTTTTTGGTAACTTGATGGAAATTCAAATCTCAAAGCAGATCTTCAGGGTGGAGAGCCAGGGCAGGAGAGGAGGAAGGAGATAACTTGCACTTTCCTAAGACTGGGTCTGCTGCCTTTTCACACAGGTAATTTGTTGAGAGGAGCTGGGCAATGGCTTCTCTGGGCAAGCCTGCACTCCCTAAAATCAAGAGGAACACCCTCTACCATCCATGAACTTTGATTCCACACTTAAGCAAGGTTCTTTACTGTTCTATATTTACTATTCAATATCAACAGCACTTCTTATTTTTCTGCTTCAAAATCGTCAGGCAGTGAGTCACAGAGTGAAAAAAAAAGAGATGTGATTTCTGTGATCCATTTTGTACAGGCAGTAATATAAAAGGTGTAAACAATGTATTATTGCTGTCATTCCTGTTGGCATTTTATTAAGAGCATTTAGGAATCCACTGGATTCTTCTATCACATCCCAGTACAACATCTTTGTAGAATATACATAAATTGTCAAAGTACTTGACAACAACTTTGGGTCTTTTTTCTCTTATCTTTTTTCTGTGTATCAAAAAAAAAAAAAAAAAAAAGCAGATTCAATGAAAACACAAAGGCAGCTTTTGAAAAATCAGAAGTCAAAATGAGATGAAGTGTTTCACACCACACAAATACACGAGATTTGTCCTGCCAGCCTAATTACAGGAGGAACCAGCCCTGTGCTCTACCCTTTTTATCCCTCTTAGCTGTGTAAACTACTCAAAACTGGAGGGCACATGTCACTTACACTGACATGCAAATCATTACTGCTTTGTCTGCCAGGAAATTTGTGTAAACCAATGCTGAGTTCAGGTTCATTATATTGACATTTTTACCAACAAGTAAATTGAAAGGTTACATTGTTGACATACCAGATGTTATGCAAACTGCTTTTCAAACCCTGGTTTCCATATATCTCTATAAATAAATAAATTAGACACTTACAAATGGTGTGTGAATCAATATATGGTAAATCACCAATTTATATACACATAGCAAAAACTACTGTGTGTAAACCCCATATTTCACACAATGTCAAAACCTCCTTTTCCACCCAGTACTTTTCATTTCCCTGAAAATAGCTGTCATCTATGTAAATGTTTTCCCTCAAGACCAACTGTTCTTCATGGTAAGAACAGTACACGGAAACCTGGGTGCCTGAATTAGCACATGGTGTTATCAATGAGAGTTAAAAATCCAAGTGAGAGCTGGGCTACAACACAGCTTTAAGGTTTTGAGTTTATGTAGCTAAAAGAGTAGATCTGCATGTGCTAATTTCAGGAACACTCATTTTTTTAATATGGATTTGCTCCAGTTTGGATTTAGCCTTGGGCTATTTTGACCCCCTCCTTCTGCATTTTTTTGTCCCTTGACTCAAATAACAAAAATGAGCAAAATGCTGTTTGTCCAATGAGATACTCATTTGAGACTGTTCTCCCTTCTTGGTGATGCAAATCAGCACTGATCTTGGAAATTCAGCCTCTGTGAAGCACATGAGGTTCACAACAAAATCACAAGGGTTGATACTGTGATTTTAAAATGGTGCTTCATTCCCTCCGTTTCAGGACTAAAACTAAGAGGGGATGCCCCAGCTTAGCTTACAAGGGACTACAGGTACCTCAGGCTCTACTACTGAAGCAGAGAAAATGGTGTTTGCTCCTTGTTTGGTCTCCCACTGCAATCATTATTTCTCTAGAAGTCCCCTGCAGTGCCCACAGTTTCTTGCCATGCCCAGTTTCCAAGGCATGAATTTATTGTGGTGTAAATCAGGGCAACAGGCTAGTATCTTAAATCTCCAGCTGTAGAGAAACAAGATTTCTTGGAATGATGGTGTTGCCTTCTGCCAGTTGCCTCATCTCCTGATCAAAGAAATGTCATAACAAATCAGCTTTTATGTAGGACCTTATATACATTCAACGTACAGATACAGAACGGTCTCAATACACTCCAAAAGGCTCCTCCAAGCTGGAAGAAGCCTCGATCAGTGCAGACCCTTCTCAACCAGCTGTGACACAGGACTGTGTCTTTCCCACTTTATAATTCTTTGCTGAGTGCTCACACTGAAATTGTTTCATAACCACATGAATTTGGAGTTTTCATTTCGCCCTTGGAAGAAATGTAGAGCCTGGCACACTGACAAGTATAACAGTGTGTAAAAGCACAATTAACTTATGCTCCCACCCCATTTTTTTACATTTCTAAGGAAGCCCTGAGATTTCAGAGGGACTGTTTTCACTTCAGAGCCAGCAGCACACGATCACTTCATCGGCAGTGCCGTGCAAAGCCGGCGTGTTCGGCCACCGGCACGAGCCAGCGCGGGGCGAGAGAGCTCCCAGCACATCCTGCTCCTTCCCCCAAAAACAGGCTCCCCAGACCAGGGAGACAGTCATTAAAAAGGCCAAGCACCAATTAAATACAGTGCTAACAGACTTAGGCACCATAACCCTAGTCTTTTCCTTAGTACAACCAACTTTTTAATTTCAAAATTAAATTGTCGATGCATAAACAAGCAGCATCTTAGTGAATAAAGATGGAACAAAGTTTTTCGGTATGTTTACGTCAGTTTATGCCCAAAGATGCTGAAGTTATCTGCTTGCCAAGTATTTTGAGACCCTGAATTCTCAACTCTCCTAGATGAAACACAGCTAAAAAGAAAATGGTTTCAGTCACTCCATGCCAAGATCCCACCACTACAAATGTTATGAACTTCGTTATTTACCTGCTTTCTAAAGACAACTTGGGAGAGCAGAGTAATTGTAAATGTTTGCAGAATGCTGTGTGACTGAGACAGAGCAGTCTGTGAAAGTGGAGCTGACTGAGGCAAGAAACTTTTTAATTTTTGAGGCTTCTGAATGAGCAAGGCTGAAGTTCCCTGTGCTGAACATGGGTGCTGTATCAAACCATTGCTTTGAATTTGGTTCCTTGATGACTTCTGCTTCTGCCACTTTCTTCCCCAAGGTCTCAATGACACCGCGTAGAACATCTCACTTGCATTTCATCTTCTTCCTGAGTGTAGACTCCCAAAACTCTTTGCTGGTCTTACAACAGACCTTACCAATTGTCTGTTTTCCTTTTAGTCCCCCTGGTATTGACCTATCTTTGGCAGCTACATGTAGATATCTCAGTAGCAAGTGGTGCTAACACAAGATCAGAGAAGCTTTCAGATTTAATCACCCACATAATCACCTTAAGAATCTCCAGTGAAAAAAAACCCCAAACCAAACTTCCAGAGTTCATCTGTCTTAAATTCTCTTAGAGTTTGCTTTAGATACCCACCAGACCTGCCACTTCTAAGGGAAAACACTTTAAAACCACTATCAAGCTGACTGTCACTTCAGAAGCACCGTCCCTTGGATCACAAACGGCGCGAGTCTCCAGCCAGGTCTCATTTCCAGCAGCATTTGCTAGCTCTGCACATGCTCTGCCCTTACCACCAACCCCACACAGACATTCTGCCAGACACAATCAGCTCTGGCCAGCCTGGCAACTTGCAAGCTCTCCCAGGCACATGGTCTGGAGAGGCTGGCTGTTACAAGAGGAACAGCCAGCTGCAGCAATGGATAAAATTGCACCTAAAAGCAGAACAAAACACCACGAGGCCGAGCCTCTGCGATTTCTCTTTCACAAGCCTGTGCCCAGATCTGTGCAGGGTTTTAAAACTCTGTTTAAATACATGGATAAATCAATGAAAGTACTGTGCCACTCCCAAAAGTTGCAAGGGTCAAAAATTAGGATCAAAACACATATATATTCATGGAAAAGGCAAAGGGGACTGGGTAGTTTTATATTGTGATGCTTTGCTCTGTGGATTCTGACTATTTTTTTAAATTGATTGTTCATTTTTAATGGAGTTCTAATGAAACACCCTTGAGCTCTGCAGTGGTTTGCATCTATGGTTAGCAAGCCAAATACCAGTGTGTTTTGTTTCACTAGTAGCATTAGAGATAAGAGAGGGTAAGATCGTGCCCTGGTTTTACAAGGCTCTAAGAGGCACTTAGGGGCCATAGAGTCTCCTGCTTGGCTGCCTAAAGCCTACTCTGGTCATTAAATAATGTGAAAGGCTTATAATAACAGCTGGTGACTAATCTATTCCCTTTGTACAAATGTTTTACATTTGTCACTATAACCACTGCAGAGAGACAGCTCTGCTCTCCTGAAGGCTGAATCTTGCCCAGAATTTTTTTTTTATTTACTCAAAACTGCATCCTTACAAGTCACCACTTGCCAAATATTATCACATCATGATGAGAGCTTACATTCTGTAGTAGGTATAATCAAAAGATTGTAGTCACAGGATCTTTATGATATCAAGGTAAGATAAAACATTAAGCAAGAAAAAGGAGTGGGAAAGGTGTTAAAGAAACTCGTTCTTTAAACTACTTGATACTATGTTTTCCAAGAGAAGTTTCCCTCAATTTCAAATAGAAAAGAACCCCTCAGTTTTGTGTGAAAAAAAAAAAAATTAAAAAAAGCCAGTAGAGCACTGGGAGTTGAGATGCACCACAGATGCTGCACAGCTAAAGTTCTCTCTTGTGCAAGTCACAACTGAGGTCTGTCAGATGTTGACTCTCTGCTTTCCATTCACACAGGTTCATTTTTTCCCATTTTTCATGGTTTTAACAGGTCGCATATGAATTGCACATGAGAATCACACACACTAAACATGCCTCTCTGTTGGTTCCGTGCCCCTTCGCTCTTATTAAAGAAATAATATTGCATTTTTGGACATCCCAGGACATCTGTGGGTTATCCTAGGTGAACGGCAAATTATTTCCCTGAATGGCTTCTCCAGATGAGTTTGTGACTTATACAGTGAGGTACAGCCTGACAGTGAGCATGAACCTGGATTTGACCCTCATTTCCTGGAGAAGGACCCGCAGCCTCCTTGTTCTAAAAAAATTTTAATTGTTCACCTTCCACTCCGTGTGGTCATTTATATCTTTTCTACTGGCCTACTTCCAAGTAAAGGTCCAAGTATTAACCTTGTTTCCAACAATTCAACTGCACTTCTCAGGAATATCAGCCACACACTGTCCCATGTAATTCAGAGCATACAGATCCCCTTTTGTCCTCAGACCCTTTGCCTTCCTGGCAGCACTATGGACACTTTCATATTATAACCCCTTAAAAAGTTAAAAATTCCAAGTAACAGAGATGTTGACACTTTTCTTCTATTTGTACAGGTCATCTTTAGACCAAAGAATTTTACAGTCCTTGTCTTGAGTGAAGCCATGTCCTGTCTTTGGTAGTCTTTGTACATTCAGGAAGGGAGAAGAGACAAGATTGATGCCTAGAGCTGCTCAAAGTGTTCAAGCAAAGATTTCACCAAAATCTCATTTCTCATCAACCAAAATGCTCCTCAGCTCTGTGTAAGTTGCTGCAAAATCGAGATGTTTAAAATACCCTTCTCAAACTATAAAACATTTAAATGTTTAGTTTTCAAACTTTCAGAAGGAATTACCTGCATTTTTCATTAACAGTTTGAAACATTGATTTTTGTTAATTTTGAGCTTGAAAAAATTAAATTACAAAATCAATTAAATTAACAAAAATTAAATTCTCTTTCCCATTCAACCCCAGAAGGAACTGACAACTTTTCAGTTCACACACTTTGTAAAGACAGATATTTTTTTAATGCACTCAAAAGTTCTTCACAAATATTTTGCTGCATGTTTTCAGAATTGTCAGAACATAAAAACAGCCGTGGCTGCACCAGTGAGTTCCGTGACTGTGAAGGACACAGACTCACATGGCCTCCAACAGCTGTATTCCATCTAATTCTCCTACTGCAGCTTTAGTTTCCTTTTGGTTTGGCAACTCTGAAGGTCCAGAATATCTTGTGTATAATATTAGGCACAAGAACATAGGTAAAATTTAGCCTGCCTGCAAACAGCAGTGAATTAATGGACATTTTCCATCCCCTGCTGGTCTTCCAGGAATGGTGCCACTCTAGCCTACCTCTTTCTAGGACTCTGTTCCAATGGTATATTTGTGCTCTGCAAATGCATAAATGCACCACAGTGGTGCCAAGGAATAAAGCAGGACTGGCATCAGGTGAAGGGAAGGAGAATCTTGCCAAGGGAAAAGAAACCTGGGAGTGATGAGGCAACTAAATTCTCAGAAAGTGAGTGCTGAGATGAGATGGGATGGGGTGCTGTGGTGACAAAAGGAGATGTGACTCACAGGAAAGTCACGAGAAACATAAACGTGTTGCCCAATGCTCCCTGCCGTGTCCGGGGATGGCTAAGTCCTCACAGAGGTATCACCAGGAGGAAACTCTGCTGGTTATGTGTGGTCACCTCTTCCCTGAAATCCAGAATCAGAGACTGAAAGAGGAACTAAACAAATTTTCAAAATTTGTGCTTTTTCATAAACCTTTCCTAATGTTGCACTCTTTGCATCAAGCTCAGCTGTGGAGCTTTCTTTTGTGACTTAACACTCAATATCTATTATCATCATCAATTGGTCCTAAATCAAGAGATCCTCTGCAATAAATCTCTTGACTGTTGGAACAACGAATGCCAAATCATGCTCTGTCCAAGAAGCTTAATACCTAAATGTAGGACGAGAGAGAGACAGAGACAAACAAACAAGAAATAAAAGAGTTCTAAAAGAGAACAACTGTGATAAGCAGGAGTCCCAGCACATCATGTTCCCTGGCATTGCCAACTCCCTTTGTAGGCATCATGGCAGGGGAAAACTTTATTCTCTTGGTCCAAAAATAATCTATATTTTGAATGTTTTGTTATAAATCTGGTTTGATCAGACATGGGATCTCTGGAATGAGAATAAACATAGGCTATCTCGCCAGACAAATAACTCATTGGGTGGTTATCTTTGAGCTGTTTTTCCCAAAGTTTTATATCTACACACACACATTTTAATTGTACGCTTTACTTGAAATGGCATTCATGCTGTGCCTTAGCCTCATCATGAGAACACATTTTCTGGATAATTGAGACATTTAAATTAAAAAAAAAAAAGATTGCATGACTTGTAGTGGACATGATCTTTTAGCAGTTTCTGGCTTGTGAGGTTACAGGGATCAGGCCTGTGCTGCAGCTCCTGTGTTAGGAAGCAAAGATCATTCTTATATGAAAATAGGCTGAATTAAGGAAGTCAGCAAAGAACCAAAAATGACGCCATCAAAAATTATTTCTAAGATAACTCAGCCCAAACTAAAGTTGATGGAAATACTCCAAGCAACATCATCAGAGGCAAGTCCTAGGTATAGCCCAGATAATTTTATAAAATTGAAGTGTTGGCATGTTGTATTTACATAGAATTTTTAAATTCTTTGAGATATTCATATGCAAGGTCCAGTTGAAGTGAAGGCTTTGTTTCTACCTGAGTCACTCCTAGAACTCAGTGTGACTTGGTCTGTTCCCACACACAGGAAGCACCAATAGTCCAGCCACAGAGGAAGAGGTAAATTTAATCTATTCAGTGCCTTTCTCATCCAAGTAAAGAGTGGAATTACAGGGGAGGAAATGAGGCGAGCCTCAGCTCAGCTTGCTGGCGAGAGCATCTCAGCCTGTGTGGGGTAGGAGACGGGAAAGCAAAAAGGCCTCCTGAGGTTAAACAGCCACCAGCAAATTACTGGCCTCCCTCAAACTGGAGGAAGAAGGGGGGAGAGGGATTTGAAGGGATACCAAAATCCCTGCTCAAATTAGCAAAAGGATGATGCAGTTTAGATATTACCTATTGCACTGGGCCAAACCTGCGGGCACAACGTACGGCACTCTCAGGCACAGGGTGGGATTTCTGGGCTGTCCTGTGCAGGGCCAGGAGCTGGACATGGATGACCCTTGGGTGTTCCTTCCAACTCAGGGTATTTTATGATTCTACGGTTTATGATAACCTAGTGCAGAGAAATCCAAAGACATCTCAAACTTTTTAACTTAGGTCTGCAGATAGTTACAGATCTGAGAACCTCCACCTGCCACTGCAGTGAGCAGAGGCTATTTTCAAAAAGGCCAGTGGCTCCCACCCGCAGTGGAGCCTCTGGCACCAAAATCATTATTGGAGGTTTTAGTTTAATTCTCTGTAACCTGTAGCTCAAGACACTAAACCATTTCCCTCTATGTAGCTTGTCCAAATCAGGATCCAAAAAGCAGTGAATTACCATCAAATAATAAGAGTTTGGTGGCTGAAATAAGCTGCCAGTAGCTTGATGAGGTCTCAATTAGGCAGAATTTATCTGTACCACCACCATTGCCCAAAGCAGGATGGAAAAGGACTGTCTGACCACTGCTTCCTTGGGGACCTCCAGGGAAATGAGATGTACCTCATGAGCTTCTCAATCAGCAGAAATCGGAAGAAAAACAAATAAAACAGTTGGTGGTCTCGACTGTGTTTCTTGTGGGCAGTCAACCATGTTGCAAAAGCTTTCCTTGTGATGGGCACTAATTGCTCTCCCTTGTGAGAAATCTTAGTCAAGAAGTCAGAAATGAAATTACAACAGAGTAAAGGTCAGGGTGACAAAAGCATTTAGGTGCCTTGCCCCAAATAAGGAGCCAATGGGAATGCTGGTCCCTGAGTAGGAAAAGCCACCTGGAGCCACCTGATCCACATTTAATCAAATGTAGGTAATCAATAAGTTGCTGTTTCAGTTTTTTCTACAAAGTAGGAAGAAAGGCATGTCCAAAATCAGATCAGAGCTTCTGTGGGACACACAGCTTCCCTGAAGGTGCCCATTTCAAACATCAAGAGAAAGAAAGACCAGCGCTAAAACCTCAGAAAACTGCCCAATCTGAGGAGTCCTGAACCTTGGCCTGTGTATCTGCATCTCTCTGCAAACCAGCCCCAATTGCAGGATCTCTCTGACCTCATCCTATTTCCTAAAATTCAAGTGTCTAGCTTAAGCTGGTCTTCTTCATGCTCCCTGTTGGGAAGCACTTCTCCATTGACCCAGATGGACCTTGCACCCAAATTTGAGGCTTGGGGTGTTTTCAGACAGAGCTTCCTTTTTTTCTCTCCTCTGCATGGTCTGTGAATGAACCTCAGAGCTGTTGCCAGGTTGGAGAGGAAGATCTTGAATTTTGGATTTGAGATCTTGGTTTCTGAATCATTAGTGAGTTCTCCCAGTTATCGGAAGGTGCCAGGCTGAGAGAGGGACACGCCCTCTCTGCCGTGAAATCTATGGAGAAGTGTACAAAGCAAAGTGAAAAAGCAGTTCTGAAACTGCACATTTTCAGATGAAACAGGCAGGCAGTGATTCTCAAACCCAAGTGTTAGTTCTCTAATCAGAAAGCAGGTCACTGAGTGTTTCCCATGAACAAGATATTTGTGGTTATACAAACTGGATAGATACAAATAGAGTACTGTCATTGCTAGTAAGCTCAGTACATACATGTGTTTTTTCAGTTAAAAATATGTTTTTAATTGCATATCTAATCTTATTTTCAATGATTAACATATATCCTTGTTTATAGAATTGAGATTTTTAGGAAAAAAAAAAATTGTAGGAAATACAATTTCTTCATGTTTATCCACATGTATCTAAGAACAGAACCTGGATATTCTTCTCATTACAGAGATACCCTCAAAACCTTAATTTTAAGGAGTCCCCAGTCAGAACCTTGATCTTGAGGGATCATGGGGAGCTGTCAGAATGTTCTCATGAAAGACACTGTGAAATGGCACATACCTGGTGGCAAGAAAGGGGTATTTGGTGTGATGTAGACCAGTCCTTTAAGTCAGTCATCGCTGCAGCTTTTCCCCTCTGAAGCACAGTCCTAGGTTTTGTTCTTCTGTGTGTTCCCTGCAGGAATAATGTAGAGGGGCAAATCTTCAGGCAAGAAAATTTACAATTGGGCTATGTCACAGTGTCAGAGGATGCATTCTTGAGGGTACAAAGAAACAGAAATCAGAATCAAATATTAAGTCAGATGAGATGTGACAAAACTGGTAATATGGAATTTTATTGAAATCAGTTTAATATTTCTAAGAAGGTATCTGGTTGGTATCTGGTGGGAATGGTTTTCTAATGTGATATTTCAGTGCTCAGAAATGCCAAATGTTTAAAAAATCACCAATGGTGGTATTTCAGTGGAAAATGTTGACATTTTTTCACTTGAACATCACTGATTCTTGGGGAATATTTTATTCTACAAAAGCTTTCCAAGACACAGACAACTCTATATACTACTCTCAAAAGGAGAGTAGAAGGGGAAGGGGGACATTCCCAGCAGAGCAAATGGGGTTTAGGATAACAGGAGCAATTGATGCTGAGTGGGAAGGTGAGTTTGTGCAGTAACTGCTCTGATCTGGAACACAATGCCCAGCTCCGTGTCCTTTTTAACTGCAGCTCAGAGCGAGTGTCAGATCCCAATGTAAACTTTCCCATCTGTGTTATTCTATTAACTGAAAGGGAAAGGGATTAGCATGTGTACTTGTCACATCTTTTGACCTGTTGCATACTGAGACCCAAGGTAATGTTAAAGCAAACAGCACTCTTCTCCCTCTGCCAGGATAAGCGGGGCACGGGGGTGGCGTTTTGCGAGAAGAAAAGAAAGCCAGACCACGTAAAACAAAGCATGTGCCCTGTGCAAAAATAAATCTTGGACGTTGAAGATTTCCAAAGGGTATACCTTAAACAGGGTGAGAGAGAGAGAGAGAAAACATTTGAGAGGAAAGTTCCCTTCCTTGCCAGGCACCAGATGGAGGGCCTTCCCACGGAAATAGCTGCAGAAGACAGATCACTGACAGAAACCTCTGCCAAGAGAAGGGGGTCCCACTCACTGTGCTGGTGAAAGCTCAGTGGACAAGAACAGAATTCTCCAATTAGAACTCGTTTTCCAGAGAAGGGGGGTTGGAGGGTGGCACAGTGCTCTTTAACCGTGTGGCCCACTCCAAAAAGACAGGTTTTGGAAGGATTATATGGTTTGGGGCTTCACTCCTCCTTTTCATACAGATCCCGGTTTTGTCCTCACTGTGAGTTTATAGAGCACATGTGCACACACACAGACATGCCTAATGGCAACAATAATCTGCTTTGCCTCTCCCTTCCTCTGCATTTTATTTCCTTTGCAGTGACTGGGACAAGATGAAGTGTTGGATGCTGACACTGATAGAGAATCCATTTGGGGATAGAGAGTTTAATGAAGCTGGGCACCAAAAATCTCTTTTTCAAATGTTTCAGTTAACTTGGCACTAAATTATTCATAGAAGAAGATATTGAGAGCTTTCTGCCCCTTCTGCTTTTTTTCCTGGATGTTTCTGATTCCTTTGTAAAAGTCCATAGGAGTGCATGCACTTTGTGAAAGAAGAAAACAAACTCAGCATCTCCAGGACAAACCAGTCAGTTCAGCAATGAGAAAAAAGGCAATTAACTGTATTGCTATCACAGAGAGCCAAAGGAATGGGACAGGATGACCTGGGTACAGCGTGTTAAGAGAGAGGCTCTTCCAAGCAGGCCTAGCAGGTTCTCCCTGATATTCCCAACATTTGAACGAGAGCCATTATATTACTGTTATGGCCAAGGCTTGAGCATCTGATGTCAGCAGAGGAGACAATTAATACAAAGAATTAGCCACAACTGAGGCCCAGTTCCACTTTTGGATGGTTTTCTCTGCTTACACTGCAAGAACAACATCAACAAATTAAATTGAGTCCAGCAGTAGACTATCAAGATAGCAAAATACATGAGGAAAGGATGAGGGAGGTGAATTTGTTCAGCCTGAAAAATCTAAAAGTTAAAGGGATTTTAACTGGTGCCTGCTACTACTGATAGATGGCTACACAGGAGATTGAGTCCAACTTTTCTCAGATACAGTGAAAGGATAAAAGGCAATGATAACAAGTTGCAAAAAGACAAATTCCTACTTCATTAAAAAATAAATTGAAAGGAGGACAGTTAAGTTCTGGAACAGGTTGCACAAAAAGATGGTAAAACACCTAACCTTGCAGATTTTTAAAACCTGACAGAACATGGCCCTGAGAAACCTTAGCTACCTTTGAAGCTGGCCCTCTTTTAAGCAAGGGCAAGATGATCTACAAATGCCAGTTTCAATCTGAACTAGTCCATGATTCTGAGAGTACCAATTATAATTTCTGCATTGATATAGACAATCACCTTCTGAAATCCCCATCTCTTATCTCAACCCTAATGTCCTCCTCTAAATGAAAACTTTTTCTTTCACTCTTACAAACCAGAAAAGCTTTGCTGGAAATAGAGTCCGCACTACCTGTCCTTTGTGCCTTCATGGCAGGGTTTTTAATTCTCTGTAAGCACCATCATCATCATCACCATCTGTGACAAAGAGGTCTCCAGAAAACAGTGCAGCAATATTGCCAAAAAATTCCCCTGAAACACAGTGCATTTCTTCTCACTGGCAGAGCCATAATGGCAGGAGTCTGTAGAAAAGACAACTAAGGGTGACACACAACTTTTCTGCAGTGACAATAAGGGGAGAGACAAAGAGAAATATTCTGATTTTCCCTTGATCATTTTAACAGGAAATATTTCCCCATACTTTGCCAAATATTGGGCAAAGCTGGGTTAAAACAGTAGAGAAACTCAAGGGAGATGGAGCACGGAGTGTGGGGAGAAACACTGAGCTTGTCCTGTGTTGTGGGGCACCAGATGAGATCCCAGACACTGCTGCTGGACTCCTCACCTGGCTAATGGTGTTCCCAGAGCAGGTATTAGCCCCTCTCTGAACAGAGCCCTGAACCACAGTCTGTGCCAGGCTGTTAAAATAACTGCAACCATTTCAGTGCAGTGATTGGAAATGTTTACAGGGTGTAATTTTTGTCTAAACAAAGAAGGCATTTTCGGAAGGCCATGTAGCCTGGGTCATTGTTTTGCTGCAAGATAAAAAGAGATAAGAGACTCACACTTCACCAGAGTTACTCTTATCCCTTTCCATGACTGGAAGGACCCGGGCTGACAGTACAGGGCACTGTTATCCCAAATTTCCTCCTACAACAGCATTACCTCCTCATTTTCTTCTCAGTTCCTGAATCATCTTTATGGACTTGTCTTAGAGCAGTACATAAACTGCTCCTTCCACGGGCTAAGGCTCCACATGCTGTGCAAGCACAGGATGCAACCTTGACACCGCTTCCATGGTGCCATCCTTCCAGAAGAGATGTATGCAGTGGTACTTGTACAAATTTATAGCCTTATGCCTCTAAAATGACATTTTCTAAGCTCATTGTAAATGCACTGGCTGACAGAATAATTCCAAACACAGAGTCTTGACAATATCTGTGCAGAAGTTTGTGGATTTATTAATCTCTGATATTAGATATTAAGAGGTCTAATTACCCAAAGTCAGACGTGAAGGTGCCTGGGTTCTAGGCTTGATATTCACACAGACAGACTGTTCTTTTTAATCAAGTAATTACCTTTTTTATAGTTGTGTCTAATAATGTACATATAAATATGCGTGCACATAAATACAGAAACACACACATGTATTTGTACTGTATACTGCAGATAAAGAGGAGCAGGAAAAAACACATCAGGGCCCTGTTTCTCATCACAAATTTCCAGTCCCCTGAAACAGACAGACAATACATGTTTTCTCTAGGATTATTCAATCTGTGTACCAAGTCAGTGGCTTTAAAAAGACCCCCAAACTTTCAACAACTCTTACTAGGACTGCTCAGCAGATTTCCACTCTAGTTCTGGACCAGAAAAATGACCTGCCTATTGCATTTTAAGTATTATTTAAATTTTTCTTGATTTTTTTTTTTTTAAATTCTGTCTGAAGAGAATATTAATTCAAGTATTTATAGCCCATTTGGTGGTGTTCTGACACCAGAATGCCAATATTCCCACTCCATGTGCTGAAAGGCAGAAGGATGCACATGCCTGTGTGTACACACAGACAGGCACACACCCCCCAAACCCTGCCAGGCTCTGTGACAAGAGATACCTGATGATTTGTCCTTGTTTAGTGGCAGCAAAGCAAAAGGAAAACATGGTGTGGGACATTTTAATGCCTTAAGGATTTCTATTTACTTGTTTAAATAATGTTTCTGTTTTATAAATCAGGATTGTTCCGTACCTATTTTTTCATTGTCTATTTAATCTAACCATAATTTATGTCTTCAAATTCTCACTAACAATTCTTATTATCTGCTTCATGTCATAGCTGGTGGGGTCTGAGGTCTATAGAGGATGGTGACATTTCTGATAAGAATATCTTCTATTTTTTATTCTTTAGAACAGGTGAAAAAAAGGATCACCAAAGCGTTTCTCAAAGTTGTTGCAAAGATAGAGACCTTTCTTTACAGGGAGGAATTTAGATCAAGTGACTCTCTAAAACAATAAGCAATGGTGAGTGGCACTTGTAGGATCACATGGCTTAGAAAAAGTAAGTTTTTTTTACCTAAACTGCGAAGGGCAGCAAACTGCAAATCATCCACTGGCTTCAATGGAGTTGGGGTTTTACACTGAGTGTTCTGAAGAGCAATATATCCTCTGATTGCCTAAGTGAGAGCAGTGTCTGGTTTGCACTTGATCTTCCCTAGTTTCACTCATCACCCCCAGCCTTTGGGTACCTCTAAACTCAGAGTAGACCCTATTCTGTCACTATCCTCCCTGCAATCAGTGCTGTGCACACGGTTGATATAAATGGTAAATAAAAAGCAACCAGTGAAAAATAATTTCAGATTTGTCTGTCTACCTTACCTGGATATGGGTGGGAATAACACAAAATAAAAGTAGAGTTCATGCAGAATCAGTCTGAGTTTTGAACCATGGTACATCATGGTCTAGAAGCAAATTGCTATCACTTTGCTTATTCCTTCCCACTAACAAAGTCCATCTACACCAACACAAACTCCACAGAGAAGTCTCTAAAAGAAAAAAAAATCAAGCTAAATCAACTCTCAAATTCCCATGTAAACTGAGTTTAAGAGTGGAAAATTTCTTTTACCTATTCTTTGGGTGGTACAAAAATCTAAAATTCCTATAGCCCTGCTTCCCTGGGCCAAGTCAAACAAGGATATTGTCCTTTTAATGTCTTAAAGGCTCTGTTTTCTTGTAATGCCAAATGCAATATTTTTTTGAAAACACTATACCAGAAGTTTCCCAGCTGAGAAAACAGGCTGGTGAAAAATGGTTTCAGAAAATGAAATAAACCATGCAAAAGCTGTTCAGGGTGTGTGTATGAAATGAACATCTGGATTTGGCTTGTTAAACTGCCTCTTTTTTATACCTCTCCCCCTCCACTTTTCTTTTCTCACAGCTGTTCGAAAGAGTCCTAAGGGCAAAGAGACAGGTCAATGGACTGGGTTACACCTTTTTTTCTTTCCCTGTTTTTTTCTGAACGTCTTTGCACCTACGCAAGGAATCCAGGCCACATGTGTGTTTAATAAGTAGGCACAAACACAAGAAAGAGAAAAAAAAATCTCAATTCCTGTTGGTTCTTAGGAGAGACACTGAAGGAAAAATAAACTCCGGATTTCAAATTTTCTCTCTCAAAAAAAGAAACCTTGTGGTTCCAATAAAATATTTCTTCAAAAACCCAATGGATATTTTTTTAAATCATGGTCTTTGCAGAATAGATCTTTTTCTCTGTTCCTTTGGAGAGGAATAACAATGGGTTAATCCTTTACCTGCTGCAGCAAGAAAAAATTATGAAATGCCAATGGCCTGGGTTCACTGAACTGAGTCTTCCTATAGCATGAAATAGATACATACATTTATATTGAGTGGGTTCTTATTTAATTTCAGGCTGCAACTTCCCCAGTCCAGAAATGAAACAGAGAACAAAAGGAATTGAGAAATGATCTGGAGGTGAGATTTTCTGAGTAGCAGAGGACTCGCCTCTTCCTCCTGCCAGGATGTCCCTGACACTGCTACAGCCATGGCCAGGAGCAGAGCATCTTGCAGCTCTGACAGGGCTGCAGGAAGCTCCCTCACCTGCCTCTTGTAGACAAGGTCTGAGAGTTCTGTTAGGTCTGACCCTAGCCTTGGTCCACTGTCTTCACCACACATCTCAGCCATCAGCCAGTGCTGCAAAGGTACCTCCAGTGCACTGACAATGGCCTGCATGCGAATGCCCCATTCCTGGGGACAGCCCCGAGTCACTGACCCCTCATGGAGACACCCACGGACTGCAGCCCTCCGACCTGAGCAGACACTGGCAGCAAACCCACCTTCTAATCTGAAGCTCTGTCTCCTGCCCAGCTGTTAAGAGTTTCTGTGCTCCCTGTGCACACATCCACACGTATCATAGCAGGGTCGAAATCAGCACCACCGAGTCCAGCTCCCGGCCCTGCACAGGTCACCCCAACAATCCCTGTGCCTGAGAGCAAGTCCAAACACTTCTTGAGCTCAGACAGGCTCGGTTCTGTGACCACTGCCCTGAGGACACTGTTCCAGTGCTCGCCTTCTGGATGAAAACTTCTTTCCTGATATCCAACCTAAACCTCCCCTGACTCAGCTTTTCAGCTGGGACAGAAGTATTGCACTTGGGGGTTGATCTATATAAATACTCACCTCCTGCTGCTCACAGGTGTTGCCCACACAGGTGGAGAGTTTATGACCCTCGTAGCAAACCTGAACCATGAATATTCACTCTGCTTCCTTTTACTGTTCTTCTGAATTCTGCTTGGGGTTGGTTACAATACTGCAGTCCAGTAAGCACAAAAATAAGTCCCCAGATCCTTGAGTTTGTTTGAGGAATCTTATTTTGGATAGAAAATTGATGCTGAAAATTAAATATCTGAGTAAAAACCCTTTGCAAAACACAAGTGCTGGTGCCAGGAAAGAAGCTGTATTGCTTAACGTTAATGCCATAACTGAGACAAGGCAGTGATATTTCCTGGAAAAAGCCTTTGCACAGTAGCCTACATGGAAAAGCCAGTGCTTGGCAATAGGGGCTGCATGTACAGAGCAGATGAAACACACAGCGACAGTGTCGAGCTTTGGGAGGTCCTTCCACAGAGGAGAGGGCAGTGCCATTTGTTGGTGTGATGACCCTGGATTTGAGCTACGTAAATACGACCAAAAAAAGTGAACAACAAACCAACAGTACACAGAAAAAAGATCCACTCCAACCCCAGCGCTGGTGTGCTTGTCAATCCTAGGTCTGCATGGGATCCATGACAAGAATACAAATTTAAATCTGAAATAAAAACCTACCAGTAGGACTTTTTACAACAGGGAATGGCTTCAGACTGAAAGGGAATAGGTTTAGACTAGATATTAGGAAGAAATTGATCCCTGTGAGGGTGGGGAGGCCCTGGCACAGGTTGCCCAGAGCAGCTGTGGCTGCCCCATCCCTGGAAGTGTTCAAAGCCAGGTTGGACAGGGCTTGGAGCAAGCTGGGACAGTGGAAGGTGTCCCTGCCCATGGCAGGGGTGGAACAATGACTTTTACTGTCTCTCCCAACCCAAAGCATTCTGTGATTCTATGATGGTTCTATAATTCTTGCATTAAGCTGGTCCAGTGTTTGTTCTAGGCCACATTTTTGGTCAGCAAGAAAACAAATTTGCTTATATGTTCCAAGCTCATATCTGCTTCAGTAGTGCTCAAAGTCAGAATTACCTCAAAATCCAGCTGAAAGTAAAGTGAATTCCCCTTCTTTTCTCTCCTACTGCTTTTTTTTTTTTTTTATAAAAGACCGTGAGAAGAGCATGCAAGTGAATATTATTTATGGAGCACCTAATAAAAATGCTGTGGGGAAATAATTACTGGAAACATCTGACTGTGTGACTGTAAATGCCTGGGCCCCAGCACACTGATTTAATGGAGCACTGCTCTAGTCTGTTATGCCTTGTGCTACTGACTGCAAGCCCCCTGCCCTCCTATTAAACCCCTCACATTGCTGGTAGATCAGGACTGGATTCTGCAAGGTTTGTGGCAATTTTCCAGAGAGGGATAATGTGAGCAGGGGTGACTCTGTGTTCACAGAGAGGCCTGGAGCCAGCCCTGGGAGAGAAAAAGTACTTCGTGAAGAAATCACAGTGAAAACCTGGAGAGTTTGTGGTTCTGGGACTGAATAATGTCTCATAATCCAGACACCAGGTGCTTTTTTATTTCTGAAAGACACTGGTTAGATGTTAACTCTTCCCCTTTTTCTTTTTCTTCAACCCATTTATCATTCACAGGCCACCAAAGATTTTAATTTTTGGCTGTTATTTTCTCTGCAATATCCCTTTCCGACCTCCTGAACGCAGTGGTACAAAGCCATGTAGCCTCCCTGCACAAAGGGCACTTCTTACTCAGAAATACTTCCATCCCCTCCACTGTTTCACAGATAGATGCAAAAATGTTAAAATTCACAAAACACCTTGTAAGTGATATGAAAAACACAAGGATTTGAAGTTCCTGCTTTCATTTGCAAAAACAGTCCTGAAGAAAGACCGGAGGGCTATCATTTAACTGCTGCTGCTGACTTGCTAAATGAAGAGGAGAAAGTAAAAGGCAGCTCACTGCCACTCTGACAGCAAGAACAAAATCACATCCACTCCTTCTGAACCCGGCAGTTAGCACGTTTTTTTCAGGGTTTTTTTCTTTCCTCTTTTTCTTTATTGATGGTTTTAATGTAATATTTAAGTTGGAGCTAAAACAGACCATGGAACATTAAATCACTACCAAATGCAAATTTACCTATATATCTGAACTCCATTTTCTCCTACATTTACAAAGCAAAATTCTACCATTTGAACTGCAAGCTCCTATTGCATTTAATGGGAGGCAGCAAACTCCAGACATTACTTGGAATATACATGCACTTATCTTGTTGTTACAGGTCTCCCTCGCAGAACTAAAAGAGAGCTTTAGTACCAGACAGTATCTCTCTGGGGTCATACCCAATGAATAGTGTTTTTTGAAAGGATTATTTCAAAGGAACTCTGAAAAAGAATCTAATGACTTGCAAGCTACAGGATTGCAGCATGGGAGGAAGTAGATAATGGAATATGACAGCAATGCATTTTTCATAAACCCAGTGATTTCTATCATAACGAGAAGCCCATCTATAATTCGGAGAACTCCCCCCCCCAGAAGGAGACCTGCGCTGTTGCAGAAAGTGCACTGGAGTACGAAATGAAACAATAATGATGATGATGTTACTGATGAGTCCCACAGCTCTGTCTTCCCTTCTGTCTCGCTGAGGTTCAGGCAAGAGGAGCCGTTCCAATCCCCCTCTGCCTCAGCATCACTAACCAGGGAAGCTCAGAGCACACATCAGAGACCTCATGATAGATGCGAAGCCCCAGAGAAGAGGCTGCTCTTTATCTGCCGAAAGTTAAGGCCTGCATCTGCTCTCAATTAGCAGGCAATTAGGGGAGTTGAAAACAAACCTGTTTACATTGGCTATGAAGTCTAAAATAATTTGTGAGATGTCAGGGCAGGATATTAAGATGTTAATGATCTTGTTTCTGTACTTTGTTGCGTGCACTGTAGTATCGCGCTTTCCTTCCGCGGCTCCACGTACATCACCGGGTTGATTGACTTCTGGGGGGGAGAGAAACCCCCAGAGGCTGGTTTGGATGGGAGGAGAAGTTGTGCTTACAAATAGTATGTATGGAGACCTGAGGACGAGGGCTTTTTTGGAAAAAAAAAAAAAAAAGGGGTGGATGTTAATTTTGTAATTGTGAAATAATCTCGTATCATGGATTACAGCCTTCAGAGGTTTCAACCATAATTCCCATCGTGAAGGCCCAGGCTGTACGCTCCTGTGAGTGTCAGAAACTGTGACTGAAAAAACCCAAAAAAGCCTGTTTGCAACCCTTTGCTGGGCTTATTCCCCCAGCTCTCCCTCCACAAAAGCCCACTCAGGCAGGTGACTGGCACAGGGAGGTTGCTTGCCCCGCTGAGACATCTAAGGACAACTGTGACCTCTGAACTTCAGCCTAACATCTGAGATGGGGTCCTGCTTATTTCTGCATCACTTCCTTACAAATATCTATTTACACCATTAACTCTTCCAGAATAAAGTTTTCACCACTGACCTCTCATTTCAGCAGCATCACCAGGGGGAGGTTGCTTAATGTTCAGCTTCTTGGCTTCACTTGGGTCATTTCTGGGCAGCCACATGAAAAAAGGTTTGCACAAACATTTATTCTCCTTGGGCAGGAGATGAAAAGCAGCATCAGCGTCCTTTGTTTCTGAAATCACAGAATTCGTTTCCATCAGCACAATACAATACATGAACAGTGGAATTGATGAGGAAAGTGCAGAAACACCTGCCTGGAATGTGCATTTTGTACCTTATTTAATACAATCAGTACATTCTTACTGGCTGCCCACATCAATTCTGTCAAACTTGCAGTGGGGCTTACTGCCATATTGACCTTATATGACACAGTCATCACATCTATCTTTGAGCCACAAAAAAAAAATAATTCTAGTAAATAATCCACTCCAAGTTGACGAAATTAAATTTTTACTGTTCCCACTAATGAACCCTGTTACCGTAATTATTTAAGTCATGTAAACAGAGCTCTGAGTTCACCCTGCCCTCAACAATTCTAAAAGCCAGAGAACAAAAAGTGCACCACAGGTGCCACTGTGCCCTCTTGTGTTCTCCTTTGGGCCATCTCCTCTCTTGTCCTCTTGGCTTTTTTCACCACAAGCTATGGATCCAGCTCTAATAAGAGCCAGGTGCTCAAGCCCCCAGGCTACAAAATAGCTTTAATTACAGTATTAATAGCATTCTTCTAAATCAGAAAAAAAATCCCAAATAGGTCAGTATTTGTGGTTATATTTTTCAATGTCCTGGTGCTTGTTTTCTTTCCAATTTTATGTTTCTTACTGGCATTTATAATGCCTAAGAGACATTCCAGAGGCCAAAATAGAGGTGATCTGATCTTCACATGATATTCCTAACTTTCCACAAAAAGAAATAGCAGGAGGAGATCAGATCTACATTACACCAGCCCCAGAGGTACACCCTTGAGTCTTGACCTCCTTAGATGAAAAGCAGAAGAGCTCAGTATTATTAGTATTTATTGTTATTATCTTAATTGCTACTATTATTAAGCAGCCCATGAAATATATTAATATAAATAACACAAACACAGACATTTGAAACACGAATTCAAGCACAAAGAAAAGACACCTCCTATTTACCAAGTATTAAACTAAATTTCTTTAATACTTTCCATTAATAACTCTTGCAGATGCATACTGCATGAGTCAGTCCATACTAAAGGTTAGAGTGAATGTGGACAGTATGGGAATGCCTGCTGAGCTCCTTGGTGGATTCTTATTGAAAAGATTAAAAAAGGGGGGCTTTGTTAAAAGAAAAGATATTATATTAATGTCGATTCTGTCATTAACTTTCAGATCAAGCCAGTTCACTTCAAAAGTTGAAAAAATCAAACTGTTGCTGGTTGATTTGCTGGTACAGGGAGCCTCTCCTGCAGCAGGGGGAGAGGGAGCCATAAGCTGATAATTCTGTTCCATGAAGGCTTGGAAAGACACTTCTGTTCTTCAGGGTGCTGGAAAGAAAACTCTTCCAGAACTTTCCCAGAAGGAGAATAATGGCCCTGGGCATCATAGCTCTCCTGACTGTGCTCCCCTCATGCAGCCCCACCATGGGGTGCCAGGCAGTGATTCCTCCTCCACGGCTTCTTCATCCCAGACAAGCAAACCAACATCTCAACACCCACTTGCCAAATCATGTCCCTTCTGCTGCTTCCACCCCTCTCACCACCGGCAAAACCTGGGCAGGTGCTAAACCCATTGTGAGCAGCCTGGCCTCGTGGAGGGTGTCCCTGCAATGGCAGGGGGTGGCAAGAGAGGGTCTTTAAGACCCTTCCAACCCAAAGCTTTCCATGATTCTGTGATTCAGCTGGTGACCATGCAACAGCCTCAACACTTTCAGTCCCAGCTCTAATGACTCCTCAGTACCAAGAGTAGTAAAACATGTTTTTGTCAGTAAACTATAGTGCTGTGACTCAGCCCCTGACACACAGGGTGCAGTCACCGTGTGTACAGTAACACGGTGCCATATTTAGAGTTTCTGACCATAACCACACTTGCAAAAAAACTGCATTAGATCAGCAGCCAGTTTCCCGGACTCCCACTCCTTGTTTCTGACTTCAGGAATTCAGATTATTTGTCTTGTACCAAATAAAGTTGCTTAGGAGATAAAATAGTAAGAAGGAAAAACAGAGGGGCCTAACAATTAGCTTTAATCTGTCCTGTCTTGAATAGATAATGCTTATAAAGGAAAACAACAGATAGGAAAGACAAAAAAAAAGTGCAGTGAATTGAAACCTAACATGAAAATAAACCTTTTCCCCTGATTTTTAAACTTTGAATGTTATCCTTAGCAGCACATGAGTAATTTGCAGAAGTGTTGTCCAATCCTCATTAACTATATTTGTCCTCTTTAAGGCTGCCTGTAAATATCAGCATAGGCAGAGCAGCCAACCCACAGAGGAAGGTGTCTGAGTTTGCACCATGGCTACTGCTGCTTTCTGCACTCAGCTCTCAGGAGGGAATGCTGCAGCTGGCTGAGTTCAAGATTTTTGTTCCCATAAAGAGGGCTTGCTGCAGTGTAAAAACTCTCTTACTTAGTTTTCTTTTTGCTGTTTTTTTGTTTGTTTGTTTTTGTTTTGTTTTGTTCTTGTTTTTTTATAATAACTTCAGGTATTGCTGGTAGGATGAAGAAAGTCAAGAGACTCAATCACACAGGATGTTTTGGGATTAGAGAGGATCAGAAGCTCATGCTTTCATTGCAAGAGAGAGTGTTTAACAGTGAGACCAGACGAGATCAAAGATACCTGTCCTGGGAAAAGAAAGGCAGATAAACATCATCACTTAGAGAAGGTGACGAGTGCTGGGAGAGGGAATCCGGGACATATCAGATAACTCTGACCTAGGTCCCAAAACATCTCCTGTCTGCAAGGAAAGGGAGGCCTATACAGGTGTATTTATTATTTTGTCTACACTTCTTTCTTTCCCATGCTATTTCAGAGAGAATCACCTGCACACAGCTGCACCCAGGGAATTGCAGGGATAACACCTGCGGGGTTGGGAGTTCAAGAAAAAATCATGGACTTCAAGTCCAAAAGGTCACGGCTGGTCCTGTGGTTTCAGGGCAGCTGCACCACAGAGTTTCACTGCCTCGAGGACACTGCCAGGCACCGAAGGAGAGAGTGTCCCAGCAGCTGAGACCTGGCACACAGGCCAGGGGAAGTCCCGAGTCTGGAGAGCTGCCCTGAAGAGCAGGAACTGAAGCCTTTCCAGTGTCCACTCACTTGTCCATTGTCGTGGGCAGAGGGCACAGCACTGGCACACTCCAGTCAGTGCAGTACTGAGTGACCTCTGCAAAGCAGAAATGAAGTCAATCCACTCGAAGGCAAAACTGGGCTGCAGAACTTCTCAGCATATCCTTTCTTTATTTTTAGTCATTCTTTTAATGAATATACACAGCTTCTGTGATGATGGGGTTTTGCTCTGGGTTTTTTTTGGTTTTTTTTTTTTTTTTTTCATTTTTATAGAAATAATCACAGAATGGTTTGTGTTGGAAGGGACCTTAAAGATTGTCTTGTTCCAAGCCCTTGCCACGGGCAGGGATGTCATTCTGTAGATCAGGTTGCTCCAAGCCTCCTCCAGCCTGGCCTTGGACACTTCCAGGGATCCAGGGGCAGCCACAGCTTCTCTGGGCACCCTGTGCCAGGACCTCAGCACACTCACATGGGAGAACTGTTTCCTAATGTTTGATCTAAATCTCTCCTTCTAAGTTTAAACCATTGCCCCTTGAAAACAAAAGATAATGTAAAAATGGTCATAAAAGCAAATTGGCTTTTGACCTGTCTGGGTTTGTTTAAGTGCTGGGTTTTGAAGAACCCTCTTCTATCAATAGCACTAATAGATCCTACTGACCTGATTCCTTTGGGTCCATTTCCAGCGCAGGGAAACTGTTGTGTCCAGCTATCCAACTGACACTGAAACAAGAAAAAAATCAGAACTGTGACAATTAAGACACTTAGCAGTATTGCTATTTTACAGCAGACCCCAGAAATCCTTTAGGTGGGCTCTCTCTCCTTTCCACCCTCTTCTCCACTACAAAAAGCCCAGAACAGCTCTGGGTCACCCGCCAGCTCTCTGGAGGCTGGCAGCTCCAGGAGAGGGGGCTGGCTGGCTCTGCTCTCTCTGTTTATTTTCTGGGAAGTCGGGCCTGGTCAAGTGGAATGAATCTTGTGTTCATTTTAAGAAAGGTTATATTTGACTCCGGTAGGGCTGGGGAGGAGGCGAATGATAGGAAGAGGAGGGAAGGACCTTGTGGGGCTGCCCCCACATCACCACAGGCAGCCCCATGGCCAAGGCAGCAAGAAAATGAAGCAAAGCACCGAAATCAAACATGCCTGTTGTTGTTTTTTCTTTCTTCAAAGCTGAGATGACTCTAAAGATAAATCTAGCTCTCACTCCACAACTGACCTTGTAGCTCATGAAAAAATGTAAGCTAAATCCCCAACTTTTAAAAATCATCTTCTAAACTGTGGGAAAAAACCCAATTCCTAATGTTACAGCACAACCTGACTCATCCTACAGCAACAATCTCTGTTTGCTACCCACACCTCATGGAACTCAAAGTCTCTTCTGCCACTGCTGCCTGCCAGACAAAGCAAGGGGATGCTTTTTTCATGCAGTTCTTGGAGCAATTCTGCTGGGACAAGGCACAGAGTGGAAGTGGAGAAAGGAGCTGAACCAGCCTGGACCTTCACATGAGCTTTGCACAGCTGCATGAAGCACTTCTGAAGTTTTTTAGGCTGTATCCTCAAAGCAGGATAACAGAAAGAGTTCATGCAAATCTGTGCTTTGCATCTTTTGCAGGGCATCATTCCCTGCCCAGGAACTGTGTGGAGGGAGTGTCAGCAATCCTGCCTTGGCTGCTCGCAGAGGAAGCAGTAAATGGAGATGCTCTGTGCAGACTCTGCGTTCCCCATGCGGTGTAAACCAAAACCAGTTCCTGCAATTCTCTGCAATAATATAGAAGGTTTGCTGGCTACTTCTCCCATCCGTCTCCTGTGGGTATAGACTCCTGGCCTCTGAGGAAACCAAGAATGACATCCTACTAGATTTATAATCACAGGGATTTATAAAATACAGTGTTGTTGTTATGTGCCTTGAAGTGAAAGGGGAAAATAAATAAATAAACTACATGGGCGTCGCCACTGGAAAAAATAAAAAAAAATCTGATCTCAATCAACCAACCACATTTACTAATCTGCATCCATGGCCAGGCTCTCTGCATAAACCGCCCCTGTCAGCCCTTCATTCTTTCCAATACTTCTTAGGAGCATCCGTCTTCTTCAACACAACATCCCTGATTTCAAAAGCCAGACACAAATTAATTCCGGGAATCCTACGGTGGGGAGACATTAAAACCCATTTAGAGGTTTCTGTGGAAGGCTCTCTCCAGGCCTATTTCAGGCAGCTCAGCCCCAGCGTGGCCGGCTGGAGCCAGCCTGGAGGAGCAGGAGGTCACAGGTCTGCGGCGGATTGCAGGGACACGCCAGCCCGGGATGAGGCAGCAACTGAGGGGATCTCTGTGGAAGGCTGGGAGGAGGACACTGGGCAGGTCTCTGTTGTAGGGAATGAAATTAAATATTTCTTTTATTTTCTTCTTAACTCCTTCATTCTAAGTCAAGGCATTAAATCTCACAGGTTTCATTTGCAGAGACCATCTGCCTTCAAGATTTCTGCAACAGCTCTCCATGGCTAGGATAAAGAAATGTGGTAAAAAAAGGAGGGGGAGTTGAGCCTCTGTGTTGAGAAGAAATGTGTCTAACACATCTCCTGGGGTCTGAAGAAAGAAAGAGGCTTCCTGTAGATTTGGCGGGTTAAATTACCCCTCAGGGTTAGGTATTAAGGAGCATCTCTCCTTCCAGCACATAAATATTTATTAATAAGTATCTCACTGGTTCTCTTTTTAAATGGCTGTGTTAAGATGTGCAAATGGCTGGGAGGACAAGGACAGGGACCTGTCCCCTGACTCACCTGGCCTGCAGTCAGGAGGTCCATGGGTCACACATCAGCTGCACCGCAGTCGCCCGGTTGCGCTTTAGCTGCTGGCACAGAGCATTACAGCACATTTTCTTCTCTCTAGCTCATAAAAATCATGCATTTTGTCAATAACCCCACCTATTTTTATATTAATTTTATGGGGACTTTTTTTTCCGGGTATTGTCAAACCTTGCTTCAGACAATCCATGGGTAAAATAAACATTTCCTGAAGATACATTTCCTTCCTTTGTGCTTCAGAAGAGGAAGAACACCTTGTCCTAAGCGGATATGGTGAAAGGTTTGGGCTGTTTCAGGGAATTGACCATCAGCAGGAGTTAAGCTCATGCCTTCATTTGTGACTTACCTGGTATTTTTAAGAGCAAACAAGAGCACTCTGTGTCATGTCCACCTTTTAGGACTGGTGTGGTCAATACTCAACAATTGCCTCAAAACTCCCTGGATCCACAACCACATCTGCAGTGGATGTTGGTGAACATCCCCCGTCTTCAGCAAGGACCAACCCAAAACCTCAGCCCTGCTGATTCCCCCAGTATTGGGCTATGTTTGAACCAGCCACTGATGCTATGATTATATTGGTTTACGTCCCTTCAGGAACTACAAGCTGAAGCCAAAGTGATCACCTGGCACTCAGGGAAAATAGCTGATGATAAAAAGAGTAAGTTGCTGTGTTACAGTTGACATCCTCCTCACACCAACAGCCAGGATTTGGGATGAAGGTGGCAAAACTCCCCAGATATTCAGGTGTTGGGATAAACAAAAAGCAAAGCCTATTCCAGCCTTCTGGGGGAGCCAGCCCAACCACAAAGACACAAAGGAAAATCTGAAAAAGGACATAAAAACTTATTTTCAGAAGGGACTAGTTCTTACCGGTATTTCTCCCCCCAACTATTTATATGATATTGTAGTTTGTATGATATTTGTAGTGACAGGACAAAAGGGAATGGTTTTTAAACCAAAAGACAGTATGTTTAGATTAGACATTTTGAAGAAATTCTTCCCTGTGATGGTGGTGAGGCCCTGGCACAGGGTGCCCAGAGCAGCTGTGGCTGCCCCTGGATCCCTGGAAGTGTCCAAGGCCAGGATGGATGGGGCTTGGAGGAACCTGGGACAGTAGAAGGTGTCCTTGCCCCAGGAGGGTGGAACAAGATGATTTTTAAGGTCCCTTCCAGCCCAAATTTTTCTGTGGTTCTATGATATTTCTGCATTGTGTGAGTCAGAAAAGTGAGATTGCAAAGCCAGTGCAACACACTGGCTATTTTCAGTCCAGACAACAACAGAATAGACATTTTTTTACGGGTAGAGATGGACAAAAGAGTATTATTTAGAACCCTTGGAGGCCTAGGATTCAGACAGCCCATTTTAGTAGTTTTTAGAGTTCCATTAATGTTTTTCTTTGTGTTAGTCAAAGGGCAAGACTTGTTCTTGCCTATTATAGAGACCTATAGCTTGCCTTTGGCAATGCCACTTTGGCTGGTTACACCTCACTTTCCAAACTACACCAGGAGAACAGAGAGATCTATCTGCCTCCTTACACACCTGGGGCCAAATGCTTTTTGACCATAACAGACAGGAATTGCTATTAGAAATCTGCTTTAAGACTTAAGACCATGTCTATAAATGCTTGAGAAGACAGGCTCAAAAGCAACATTTCAGGGAACAGAAACTAAATGCAAAGGAACAGAAACTAAATTCCTTGAAAGATCTATAAGAAAAAAAAAACACAACAGACACATTAATTATTTAGCAAAACTCAGATGTCCATTAATGGCCACTTAGATGGTGTTTTGGCAGGATATCCTATTTACTGTACTGCTTTGTATCCCTGTAGCTGCCCATTTTGCTTTGGTGTGTTTGTGAGTCGTTTCTGCTCCTGTCATTGGGCTGAGGCTTTGCAGCTCCCCAGCTCCTTATGGCCACTCCCTATTACCATACAAGCTCCAAAAGTCAGCACCCAAAAAGCCTTCCATGGACCACTGAACAACAAAATCAAGTCATCAGCCCTGGGATGAAAGGAACTGGGGCAGATATTTTTTTTTTTTCAGCTTCAGTGAAGCCTCATTTTACTAAAATGTGGGATAAGATCCTTGTCTCTGCTACCCAGCAAAGTTTTGTAAGGTGACAGAGATCAGAATCTGGCCAAGGAACACAGAAAGCCTGGAGAAGTCATATTCCATGCTCTTGGGTGCCGCCTGCAGGCTTTGGAACTTCAGGTTCTAAACCCATATTGAATGTAGTCTCTTGTGGAATAAAAAGGGGACTTATTGCATTAAAATTCTAGAGAAATCAAGGATTGAAAAGATGAGGTTTTTTGAATCAGTTTTGAGCAAGCAGAAGCTGAGATGGGCATTTTATTCTCGCAATGTGTCTTCACAATGATTTAAACCCCAAAAATAAAATTTAATAAACAAGCCAGAGGGCCATAAACTCAAGATCAGCCTGTGAGGAAACAAAACCAGGAATATCCCCAGATGTTGACCTCTGTAACACAACATTGTGCTTTGACGAGGCCTCACAGACTTTCAGCCACATAAGAGCCTTTGAGGCTACTCATTCCAGCCCCAAAAGGTAGACCACATACAGAGACTTAGAGAGTTGCTGCTATTTTCGAGCTCCTTTTTCCCTTTTTTTTTTTTTTCCCATCCTTTTTTGTAATGCTTCATGTTCCTGGACTAGAGAAGTGCAGAGGCTCTGGCCTGAGACAGCCTCATCAGAGTTGTGATAACAGAGCAGGATAGGAATGTGCCGCCTGGTCACACAGACTGGAGCTACCTGCCCATGGCCAAGGGCTCTCCTGGAGGTCTGGCATCATTACTGCCTTCCTGCCCCTCTTTGTTCTCTGCTTTTTCATGAGACCTCGGAACAGTTTCCCAAAAGGCTCAGCATTTGTTCTGGCAGCCATCCATATTTTGCTTCCTCGCAGTCCTCTGGGTCTGAGGCTGCTGCTGTCTCCCCTCCTGCTCCTGTCCCACCACTTCCTCCCCACGTCCCGTGCCTGAGGTAGGACTCAGCTCATAATGACCCAGTTAAAAAAACACAGGTTATTTGTTTACGGAGCACATTGCACTCTCTGAGTCCAAAACAGCTCAGAGGGGATGTGGGGGCCCCTCCTTGGGTAAGTAGAAGTAGTTTCTGATGCTCAGCTCACTCGGGCAGCCTGAGCTGTGCTGGGGATGTGGGATTTGCCCCGGGGTTGTGTGTGCAGGGGCTGTAGGGGATAGCAGAACCTCCTGCTCCCCAGGAGTGCCACAGGGGATCCAGAGGGTGTGGGGAGGGTGGCCGAGTCCCTTGCTTGGCCCTTTGTCTGTTCTGAAACAGGTGGGGAGTGGAAGGTAAAACAAAAGGGGAAGGAGTCAAAACAATTTCAACAGGGGAAAAATTAATTTGCCTTTCTGATGATCTCAGACCCAGCCAGTGTTGGATGCTGGCTGTTTTGACCTGTGATATTGATGGCCATTAGAACTCAACTTTCAAATTCCTATTTTCTTATAAAAACAGCAGGTTGTTCTACCAGCCTTCCCCTAGAAATATATACCCATTTCTATTAAGAACAGTAGATTTTTTCAAAATAGATCCATAATGGCTTTCATGTTTTTGCCAGCTTGATTCAAACTGTAGATACTGATTTGGTTTTAAAATTTATAGAATTATAATAAATTCTAAAAGTTACTGGTTTACTGCTTGTTTGAGGTTTTTTTTAAACTTTATAACTGGGAGTTATATGTCTTGTATAAATATAAAAGAAAAATGAAAAGACTAAAAAGAGGGAATAGGAAAAATCAACAAGAAATACAGAAATGGTAAGTCTGTAAAAAGACTATATTAATTTTAAATATTTCTTTTTCCCCAGAAAAATGAAACCTTTTACTACTCTAAGAATTTTTCACAGAAATTGCGGCATTGTCCACCCGACTATACTCAGCTTAAAAAAATTGTACTTCAAGAATACATTTTAACTATCACTCATAAAATACAGTCTTTTCTCCTTTTCAGTGCTTTCTCTCATATGTCAAGTCTCTGCCAGAAGTTCAAGGCCCTTCTCACTGAAGAAGAAAAAAGGGAATGAGGCAGAAGCAAGAGCGAGTGCGAGCGAGATTGAAAAAGGAGGCGAGAGGAACAGCCCTGACACAGCAGAACTGGGAACAGTTCTGTGTCCTGTTGAAAATGTCCAGCAGAAGCCACCGAAATCCATCAGTGTCCCGAGCTCCTGGCCAGCTGGGGTCTGGGGACACATGGACACCAGCTGGGCAGGGAGCCAGCGGGCAGCACAGCAGAGCTCACGGGGATGCTGGGCCCAGCATTGGGAACATGCAGGAAACAAAACCAGCAGCAGGCACCCCACGGGTGCAGCCCTGAGAGGGTCCAGCTGCACTTAGGGATTGATACAGGGCTGGGCAGGGGAAAAGGGGGAGGAGACGTCCAGCTGGCAATTGCCAATTAGCTGTCAGATTTTAATAGGGGTCTGAGTGATATGTTGTTTCTGGTTTAGGCTGAAGCTTCTCTCTCGCTGCTTCTTCTTTTAGAAAGGAAAAACCCTAGGCAAAACCCTCTAAAATATGGCCATTCTTCTTATTAGGAGATTTTTCTTCTGAAGGAAGAAGAACAAGATCTAGAAGGGTTTAGGGAAAGTGTTATTATTTCTTTCCTCCTCTCACAGAAATCCAGAAACTTGAGTGTTAACATCCATGTGAGAATGTGTGGGAGCAAAGAACATGGATTAAAGGTCTATCTTTACAAAGTATTTTTTCATCCAGAGGATCCCAGTGGCATCTCCACCAACACTAACACTAATCTTACTGGAGGGCTATGAGCCCACAGTGAGTAAATAGGCAAGACACCGAAAAACAAGGTCCAAGGAACCAAACAATGCCAAGAACTCCAATGCAGGGGATCTCAGAGAGTAAGTGCAGACCACCTGTGCTGGCTCCAGCAGCATTCCAACCAGTGCCCAGCCCTGTAGCTATGTCAGCACAGCCCCTTCCCTGAGCTGTGGAGCTCAGAGCCCTCAGAAAGGCCCGTCAGCACCGGGGCAGTGCCATGGCACAGCCTGCACAGCTCCTGGCCCATGGCTGACCTGCCCCAAAGGCCCCCAGCTCCCAGCAGAACCCAGAGGCTACACCCACACAGCCCCACACACCTGGGGGTCCCAAAAAGGATGCTTTGCTTTCCGTTTCTAACCACAGCTCTGACAGAACGGTCCATGGGCTGAGTCCCACAGAGGTGCAGCCCCCAACCTTCACAGACTCCAGCGATGGGCTCACTCTGTGGCCAGACCTGTTCCTTTAGTGACAAAAGTCTCTCTTTTACCTCAACTCATTATGGATATAGTCAAGCCTGGTCTTCTGTTCCTTTTGAAATCAGCAGGAAAAATCTAGTGTGGGAGAGGATCAAATCGATTTCCCTGTCTCCAGCTTCTACTAAATGCCTGACTTATCTACAAGCAATGCAACCTGAAGGCCTCCACTCTGACCAGTCCTGTTCCTTCAGCCACTTGGCTTGTTCTCTGGTGTTTGTATCCTGGAGTCCCAGCAGCAGCAAAAACCGCTGCCAATATCCTGGGAATATCTGCCTTGGAATCTCAACTACTGTGTGAAGCTGCTGCTCTTCAGTTTGAGGTTTGTGTTTGCTAAGGAAATCTGTCCAACAACAACATCGAGAGAGGAAAAAAGGAGGAAAAAGGGCTTTATATAACAGAATTAACAGAGCTGTTGCAATAGTAACGTGAAGTTAACAGGCAACTTTTCCTCCTCCTTCTCTGCCCCCACCCCAATCTCCTCCTCTAACAGCAGTTTCATTTGTTTTTGTTTCCAAGCTTCTTTTACTGGCCACTCACACAGCCCTGCTCCCTTTGTCTAATTTGGATCTTGAACTTCCACGCAACAGACTCTTGCTGTAACTGTAAATCTTTTTATGGCCCTTCTGCCTCTGAACTGTAAAAGCAATGCCACTGTAAGCTGCCTAAATGGGTCGTAAATCCACTTAGTGCACTGAATGAGGAAAAAAAGATTTTAAGGGAAAGAAGGAAAAAAAAGACAAACTAAGGTGGCTGGAGGGACACGGGGAAAAAAACCCAAGAATGAACTTGCTATGGAACCAAAATAAGAGGAGTCAAAGGAAAAATATGAATACTGAGGTGGGGGGAAGGATGAAATAATGCATCTTGGTGGTAAAACAAACAGCTTCTGCAGGGCTGCGCAGTTCATTAACACCCAGAGATTTATGGGACGAATTTGGTTGCCCTCTCTGCTCCTGTTGGCACCACTGGGATCTGGAAGCACCAGGAGAGTCTGTGAGCCTGCTAGCAGCTAATAGACTCTTTTTCCACTGGGTGGTCCAGGGACTGGTATATGGGTCTAATTCCAGCTCTTTTGCACTGCCTTACTTCCAGGTTTAGCCGTGGCTCTGTCTCAGTTTATTCCATTCTGTAAATGGGAGATAAAGATATTCCCCTTGTTTGCAAACTGTTTTGAGAGCTGCTGAAATACCACCAAAGAAGGAGCAGAACCAATTCCTGTGGCAGTCAATAGCAACAGTTTAATTTGTTTCTGTAGAAGCAGAGCTAGCCCAAAATGGGCCACCTTTGTCTGTGTAATTTATTGCATTTATCACCATGGTATCTGAGCTCTAAGAGTATTATCCAAATTCCACTGAATTCACTGAGTGTCTTTCCACCGCTTTCAGTAAGTTTTGGATTTGACCCCAAAGTCACAAAAAAACCCAAACCTGAGGAATATGTCAAAAGAATGTAAGTGGGTGTGAGTTGAAATTGAGGAGTTTGGAGACGGGAATATGCAGAACAGTAGCTATTTAAAGACCAAGTTCGCTACTGAGTGTTCCCTTTTAATAGGGTTATATAAATACATTCCCGTCTCAATACATGTGGAAAAACAGGCAGTGAGGTGAGACTCTGTTGCTTTATTTCTTATGGGAAATATTGTGCATAGCTCAAGTCCCGCTTCCCCTTTCCTCACCCACCACCCAGAGTCCCTGGAAGCCTTCAGCAGCCGTGTGCAGTGTGAAGAGGCACATCCGGCAGCACTGAGAGAGTTAAAAAGTTCACAGCTCTGCCCTTAAAGTAAAGCCCTGTTTTCACTGCATTCTCACCTTGCCTTACAGACTTGATCTGAGTTTTGGCACTCAGCATGTCAGAGTGGGAGGGGAGACTGGTTATGCCTTTTATTGTTATTATTATTTTATTGGTCTGCTTCTTTGCAAGGAAAAGAGGAGGGGGAAAAATGTTCTTGCTGGGCTCTCTGTGAAGAGAAACGAATTTCAGTACAGCTCCCCAGGCCTGGTGTGTCGCCCACTGAAAGCAACTGCCCAGGTGGGCACCAGTTGGCATCTCAATTCCCATTCTCAGGACAAAAAGCCAGGGATAAAAGAGAACTGAGAGGTGAAGCCTCTCTTTTTTCCCCAGTGTGGTGCACTGGCTGATAGCTCAGGTCAGGAGATGCTGGTACTATAACTTAAAAGAACACTATTAAAATGATGGAAATCTCTGACTAGGAAAGGTGGAGACTGTACCTGGATAGTAATTACATTTCAAGGGAAATCCATCTGGTATTTTATTGCTTATTTTCTCCATGCATTCTGTGTAAAAGAACAATACAAGGGCTAGAATATTTCATATCGGGAGATTTCCAAAAAGCTGTTTGCTCTGTAAGGCCAATAAGCTATGCAGATTTTTGCAATATTATGTCAATTAAGGGTAACAATTGGAATATACTCTTTTTTAAAATCATTCCTAAAAACACTGGCACAGCTCCTTGGAGCAGGAAAACTCCGTTAAACTCTGAGGAGCTCGCATACAGGAAAAGTAGTGAAGTCTTCAGTGTCTGGAAAGTTTTACAACTACAGCTGAAGTCAAGGGAATTTGATTTTTGCCATCACCAGAGCTGGAGCCATCTGCTGCACTGAGGAGTGAACTCTGTGTGCGTGTACGGGCTGGGCAGTGGGACACAGAGGGCCCAGGTGCAGCACAGGACAGCTGGGGGGAATCCTTTGGCCAGGTGAGAACCAGCTCCGAGATGAAGGCTGTTCATGTTTTAACAACACCAAGCTAGAGCTGGATCAGGCCTGTCTGCTTGCAAACAACCCTGCCTATGTATTACAAAGAGCATATTTTAAAAGAAAATCTATATAAAGTCTATCAGTCTTTAATCACCCTGAGAGTCCAGCAAGTCTTAAAATAAAACCACATACAGGCAGAACGACCTGATGACAAGACAAACTCTCCTTCATTGCCAGCTCAAGTGATTTTGTTAATTCCTGTGAATATATTACAGGTCTCAAGATGACTGATGCTTTCATTACCACCTTGGCCTCAGCCATTAGGTGATTGTCATGAATCTCAACTTTCATTTTCAAAGTTTTAGCTGTCAACATTTGAATAAATGATGAAAACAAAACTTTGAGGGGAAAAATGTAAGGTAAACCCTACAGAAAAGCAGAAGACAATTTTAAATTATTATTATTATATTAAATATTTCTTGCCTATCTTAAACTTTTAATGATGATATTTGATGGCTGGGATAGAGGTTACTGGCTAGATGACAACAGCAATGTTACTGTAAATGAAACCCATGCAACCAAATTTGGCTATAACCCACACTTGCTTTAAATTTGTGCAACCTCTAGTACAGAACTAGGAAACAGTCACAGATTTAATTTACTTTTCACTTCTGATGCTCTCTGCATATTGTGGGGGATATGGTTTTGGCACGGAGTTTGCATTTATTAGCACATATAAATATACCAAGAATGTTTGGTCTTGCTGTTAAAGCTCAGATCTAGAAGACAGGAATATGTCAGAAGCTGAGTGTCATTTTTAAAAGCAAGCTTCAAAACCATGTATTTCTGTTGAAATACTTCACAAGTAAACTAACTGCACCCAAAAGAGTTGAGAAGGCAGAAATTAGACATAACCTGAAGTAGTCTTTAAAAAAAAAAATCATTATTTCTAATATTTGGAAAACTGATTCATGATTTTTAAATATTTGGAATTGCAAATACTGCTGTTAACTCTTGTCTTTGTTTCACACAACAACGCCCAGGTGCATGGAGAGATTTCTGTCTCACTAACTAAATTGGAGAGAGAGGATTTATTGAAATAATGTGCAGAGCCACACTCCAGCAGCCCAGGTTCAATAGCAGATGCTGACACTGGGTCTCCCTGCCCATTCCTGTGCTGACATCCCTGCAGGCATCACAAGGCCGAGCATCCCAGGGCACTGGGAAGTGTTTGGGAAGGTTCAGGTGAGAGATTTTGCTATGACCCATCCTGTGTGACCCTGGCACAGACAAGCCCAGCTCCCCTGGGAGAAGGGTAACACCACACTGGAGAGAACATGGCAAGAGATACTAAAATGTTCTTATTTATGAAGTTTTCAAAAAGCTGTTTAGAAGTGCTACAGTTTAAAGAAGCCCTTTTATTCTTCCTTAAGCAGGTTAAAAAACAAAAGAGATTTGGATGAAGATTTGTGCCTAGCTCGGAACTGCCTCTTTATTTCTGCTTGCATTGTTTTACTCCTCTTGCCAATGTTTAGGATGAGAACAATTTATTTCGGGGTCAGCCTCAACTTTCTTGTTCATGTCAGCTTATTTTGGATCAGATTCCTAAATCCATTTACATCCACACAGAGCCTACCCACACTACTAAAGGGAAGAAGCTTCCTCCCAGCTTGAGGAGAACCTGCTGCTGAGGAGCTCCTTCTCCTCTGGACCATAACCTTTGACTCCTCCTGTGGAGGAGAAGGGAGAAATGCAATCAGGAGCAGAATTCCAATACGTCCCTCCGGGGTGCCAGACATCCAATTTCCAAGCAACCATTGGAAAGTCTGTATGGAATTTCATTTTTAATACGAAGCAACAAGGAACAGGAAAACCCAGTGGCGAACACATGCCGTGTGTTACTGCTGCCTGCGGGCTTGGGACGGGGTCTGAGCCTTTCCAGGTGCTCTCCTCTGCACAGAGCAGGAGCTGTGGGGAGCTTCTGCACGCTTGGGGTGCTCTTACATTTTATTTTTATTATTTTAACTAAGAAACTGGCTGCTTGGTCCATTTGAGGAGGGTATGGCTTTGAGACAGATGTGGAAATAATCTGAAAACATGAGGGTCAGGCAGTGGAACACTTCCAAGATGATATGAAACATTAAGCAAGTGAATGGAGAACATTTATTTTCCCATCTCATATTCCTCCCCAACACTGGATTTCTCAGGCTTATCTTCATATCTGCATTAACTGAACACTAATTGTGTTTTCCTCTGTATTTTTTTCTGTAGATCATAAAAGTTCCAATCTAGACCCTCCCCTTTCATACCAAAGAATTGTTTTTTTCCACTTCTGTCATCAGCTGAGCAGCCAGGGGCTGGCTGCAGTGCCAGAGACACTGATGGACTGCGGGGACACGCTGCAGCCCATGGACCTCTGGAAATGAAGATGAAATGAGGCTCCGTTGTGTGCAGCACATTGATAAGATTTTGGCCCCCATTTCAGTGTGACCCAATAGGTTTAAATTGCTTCATTTCTCAGCCAGCCAAGAGCAAATGGGTGGTGGATGTGATATGGCTGTTCACTGGAAATCACCCTTGATTGATTTACCTTCTCCTCCTCGGCAGTGTATGGGCTCAGTGTGTGGCTGGGGCACATAAATTACAGAGAAAAAACCTTTTGTGGTTGTGTATAGTCTATATACATTGTCACCCCATCAGAGGGGAAGCTTTTATGAAGTATTAGCTCTAAGTGTATACAGAATAGAAATGATAATTTTTATTTGCTCGTCAGAAGCTAAGTCACATTTCAAAGTAATATTTATGCATTAAAATCAAGGAGTACCAAGTAACTTTGATTTTTTTTTTTTTTTTTTTTTTTTTTTTTTTTAGTTAAAGAAATAACTAGAAAATGCCGGTGCTGGTTATAAAAACAAGAGAAATTTTAGGAGAATTTTTGTTTGTTTTTTTGAAAACTAATAAGATCTGTGAAATTAAAAAGTTTTCAGTTTTCATTAAAAAATTTCAACAGTTTGGGGTTTGCTTTTGCCTTTTTGAAAGAAGATACAAAGATGTTTCATTTTAACATGCTTTTAGGAAAAAAAGAAAAAAAAAAAAAGAAACTTCTACCAGAATTGTTACATTTTTATTTCTGGGGGCTGAGTAACAAGAGATTGGAGAGCTACTCCTAAGAACCTTTTGGGTGATTCATGCATTCACTGTGATTGGAACATGGCCCTCATTCCAGGCTGTAGTACTCACACTGCCACCCTCTAGTATTGAGAACAGTCACCTGAACCCAGATTAAAAAGAACTGGGATTAAAATCAGGGAATAAAGACACAGGTTTGTCTCAGGTTTGTGCAGCACATGAAAGCAGGGTTCTGATCCCAGACTGGATTTCCCAGGGACACAGCACTGGGAATTGTGCAGACACACAACAGCAGGGACGGGAGCAGGGTCTCTGCTCTGGGCTGGCTGGGATGCTCTGGAGAGCCAGGCTGTGGTTGGGAGGGACAGCTGTGAGAAAAAAGGGAAGAAATGATCTTGCTATGCTTAATATTCATTAAAATTGAGGTTTAGATCAGGTAAATATGGGTAAACATGCAAGGTGAGATTTTTAGATTCTTTATCTGAGTATCCCAGTTTTTAGGACACCTGTATTCCATCACCTCTAACCAATCTGTCTCAAACTTGTTTTCCTTACGCTCAAAACTTCAAAACTACTCCAAGGGGGAAGACTTCTTTTTGTCCATATCCATGCCAGCTCCCACTGAAGGCAATGGTTTTCCCCCCCTCTCTCCTGAAGGTTACAAGATTCTGATCTATTTTAACATTTTAATGTCCCTTCAGTTCTGAAATCTGCCATGCTTCTCTGGTCACAGTAGGGTAAACAGTACATAACTGCTGACTGCAAAAACCCTGGAGAAAGTTACCATCACAACATTTGGTAATTGATAGTTACTAGCAAAATTCCATTGTTCGTATCAATTTGACAAAAGAAGAAGGGAAATTGATATATTTTAACTATAAATTATTACTCATCCAATGCAATATGAACTTCTGCAGCATAAAGACCATCCTTGCAAGCCACTGCCAGAAATCCCTGCCAGTCTCCAGGATCCCAAGCAAGGCCTCCCCATTTTCCCCAGCCAGAGCTCTGCGCTGAGCAAAGCCCACCTGCCATAAATCCCAGAGCATTTCCAGCTCTCAGCACGAACTGGTAACGCTGTGGCTCGGGATGATGTATGGGGGTGCCACCAGCTCCCTCCCCTCCTGCACATGCCCCTTTCCCCTCTCACAGGCATTTTTTATGGGCTCCAGTGACTCAGGCGTTGCAGCTCTCTCTCCCAGCCATCCAGCTGGGTGACAGGAGCTGGTGGCAGCTGTCCCCCGCGGCCGGTGGGGACGGGAGGCTGCAGGAGGGAGGCAGGAGCCGGGCGTAATTAACGGGACAATTGAATGGGTTATGCCTCTCTGATTTCAATTAACCCCTGAACTTTGCAGTGACAAGATCTCATGGTTACCAACTAACTTCAGCAAAATCCAGATGTGATAACTGGTTAATCCAAGGTCTCAGGGTACAGCTGGGGTTTGACGAGGCTCTTCTCAGATCACTTAATGCTCACCGAAAGAAAAAGGAGTAACTGTAGGTCTGAGTATTTTATCAGAGCTGGAGTCTGATTCGTTCCCATTTCAAATCAATAATGGGAGAAAAATTAAGTAAAGAGACCCAGAGAAATATATTAATGGTATTGAGGACACAGGCATTCAAAGCTTGCAAAACAGATGAGTGTAAACAGTCAGATAAACAAGAAAAAAGATCTTTGTTCAAGAACGACTGAGATAAGCACAGAGCTGACATCAGAGAACAAACCAATTTGGCTATGTTAGGAATAGAGTTTCCCATTATTTACCCATGTATTTTAGAGAGCACTTTTTAGTTTTAAGATCAGCACAGAGCTTTAGAGTTTCAATACAAGAGGTTCTTTTAAAATCCTCTATGAACTACAAAGATTTCTAGCTTACAACAAAGCTACCACTAAGAATTAATATAACTCAAAAGAATGCAAATTTTTTAAATTAAACATCTTTTGCATTGTTCAACCTTTTAAATTCAGATACTAGAAAAAAAATCCTGGTTTTGCTGGCCTTTCTTTTCAACATAATTTTGTCACCTAAATTGCTGACCCTCTTTGGTTACTGGAATAGATTTAGTTCTGCTATCACTAATAGGGCCTCAATGGCCAGAGGATAAACTGTCATCACTTTGCCTATTGGCTTAAATTAATTTGTTCCTAATATTTTGGCAGTTATAAATGAGAAATTAATCCGAATTTATGATGGCAGACTGCATTTTCATGTAGTTTCAGTTACAGCACCAGGTATGAGAGACACACAAAGGTGTTGAAGCAAAACCAAAGGTGACATTGCAAAAAAGATTATAAATGCCAGAAACTGTGACCAGACTCAGAACATCTCAAACAGTTGTGTTATCCCATAAGCAATTTCAAGCAAATTTGAGAACAAAATCAGTGTTGATGACTGGATAATAAACCTCAAATACATTAATAAAAATATAAATTTAAAAAGGAAAAAAAGCAGAAAGATTAAAAATTTATTTTAAAAAATTCCCTGATTGAACAGAGCAGACTATTGTCAACCACTACTAAGACTTTGCTATGCAGTTCTTCATAGCTTAAATACCAAAATTCATCAAATTAATTGCAAGCCTGCAAATTCCTTATTCATAACATTAAATAACTACATCTATTAAGTAACTTCTTGCAATGAAAATCTCATTGCCTGGGCTGATATCATGGTGTGTTTTTATCCTAATAGATTTAAAGCACCTACAGTAAACAAGAGCCAAAAGTCAAAGCTTTTCTAAAGCAAAATATAACATTTCTAATATGTAAGAAATTTCTTTCAGACACTTGAAGATGCCCATGTCAGAACAGAACTCAGTTCCTTACACATTCCTAGCCCTATTAATAAAGGCTCATATCCCAGTGAAAGAAGTACCTGGCTCTTCTCCCCTAATCAATAACATTCAGGAAAAGTCCCTTCTTCCAGCAGCAGCATAAATTACCAGATATATGCAAATAGACTCGCTAATGTTAATTGCCAGGGCTGATTGGTGATTAATTTTTTGATTATGATCAATCATTCTGCAGGAATTTTAATAAGACATTCCAGGCAATCTGCAAATTGATAATAATTAGGGATCCCAACCGGTAACGCATCCACAGCCAACTAAAACACATCCCTGTGATTGAGTATTTTCCTGTGAACAACAGGCTCCAGCTCGGGAGAAAAGGGAATGACCAAAAGCTCCAGAGCCTGCTGGGACCATGGTGTCATCTCTAACAAGAAGTTCCTTTTTTGCCATTTTTAGGCAAGATGGCCTTTGGCATCCTCTAGCACAACTGGCCACCTTCTTCGTGTGCCTCAGTTGGTCAGAAATTAATGGGAGGTTCAATTATATGGCAATACCTTGGAAGTATCACCTCAATTTGCAGACTTCCAGTGGGGAAAATAAACACAGGATCCCAAAAAAACCAACCAAAAAAATCTCCCAGAGCAGTCCTGCCAGACCTGCAGGGAACATGGCTAAAGGCAGGACACAGTTAGAATTTCAGGCCCTGCAAATTAAAAAAGGGCCAAACAGAAGTTCATACAATATCTTTTCTTTCTTCTTTCTTTCTAGCACACAGCAGGCAGCAGCACTAAATTTTTAGCAGCAAGAGAAATGTTTTCCTTATGTGACACTTGTTTGTGTACTTTATGGTGAAAGTTCAGACATTGCTGTAAATACAACAGCTCAAAATGCAACATGATTAATAATATTTCCTTTTAAAAGGAATTCTCCACAAAACATAAATATCCTCCTACAACACTTTAAACCCAAACACTATTGGGATATACAAACCAGAAAGTGCAAGTGACTGGAAGAGGACATGAGGTTTTCTAAACTTTTAGAGCAAGTGTTTGACTGCTCTGTATTCAAATTGGGTGCACGAACCTTCACACCTGCAAAGAGGAGCTTAAAAGGCATCACCTGCTGTCAAAAATGAGTGAAATGTAAGTGAGGGATATGGAGGAGAGTAAATTAAGGGCACACTGTATCTCAGCATTGCCCTGTCATGTTCAACTAATACTCAACGCTTTTGAAATTTCTGTCTCCGTGGCCTAATTCTGATTTGCACAAGATACTCCTCTTTAAGTGTCAGGAATGGCATAAAGGAGTTTGAATATAAATGAAAATATATCCCTGAGGTCTACAAATTCTTTCTGTTCTTTCCCTGCTGCCAAATGGACCATTTTATGATGAGGGCTCAGGTATTTGCTCTTTTATTTGAAGAGCTTGCAGTTAGCACAGTGTAAGTATCTCAGCTTTGGCTTTTATTAAAAGGACAGAGTAGGATTAGCCCCAACTTTTATGTTCAATTTTCTGACACAAGTTAATTTTCAGTTGAATGCTATTTTGCTCAGGAAATATATTCTTCCTGAATAAGTCAACTTTTCATCAAGACACTGAAACATAGTTTTTACAAAGTGCAGTTTTAAGTGAAGCTTTTGAACAAATAGGGAAATATTTTCTTTTTCTCCCAACAGTTTCAATAGGAAAAGAAATGCCAAGCAGTAAAGAAGTGCATGCTTGCTGTCTTTTTTATATAGCAAATAAGAAATTTGCTATAATTGCTTTCAAGCAACACATATTCCTGGTGATTTTAACTATAAAATGGTTTCTATCAGGGTGTTTTTAAAATCTTGGCTCCATTCTTGCCTTAATCTTCCAATTCCCAGCCAGTTTCAGGAATTTTAGACACTTATAGAGGGAATTTGCTGGCCACAGCAAGCACAGATAAACACAAGGGGTAAACACGAGTATGTACCGAAGGAATTTACCTTTTACAAACCCAGCCCAGTACTCTTCTAGTTGTTCCAGCTCAAGAACAACTCCCCTATTGTCAGGGGAACAATTCCACTGCTAAACTGATGTCTTTGATAAACATATAAGGTCCTTATTTTTAAAATTAACATTCCATTAATTTTATTTTTTTAAAATTCTGCATATTTTCTTAAATCAAATAAATTAACAAATGTTTAAGTTCTCTTTTCAGCTGGGATTCCTCACTGCTCCCTTTATAAATCTTGCTCAGGAAAACTGAAATGCTGACATGTTCCTTGGATTTTGTCTGTCATTCCTCTCTAGCTCCTCGCACTTGTACAATTCACAAGGTCATGAGTACAAAATGTGCTTGTTAACTTACACAAGAATAAAGCTGTCAGATGGGCTGAGGGCTTCTTGTGTACCAGTTTGGTGAAATATGATTATCCAAGCTGTAAAATGGATAAACCTATTAAATTAATAAATCTGCTGCCCTGAAGACTATGACTGATGTCATTGCCTTACCTACAAGGCACCTTTTCTTAAATTAATACTTGAAAAAGGAGTAAATCTTTTAAAGACACACACTAAAGCTTTGCATTGAAGAGTTATCTTTTGTGTTACAAACTATAAGTACTTTTTACTGCAATGGATGTAAATGAGAGGAAATGAATTTCAGGGGAAGAAAAGGAGTCTTAGAAAATGTTATTACCCAGCTAACACTGTGGGCTGCTTCTTATCTGTACACAGCTAATCACATCCCTGTTTCTTTTTTTATTCTAATGTGTGAGTGGATTTTAGTGCTCATGAAAGTGAAGGATAATTAGTAGGGTAGTGGATAAAGTGGAAGGCCACTGCTTTATCAAAGGCAGATTGGGTCAGCTACACACAGGCAAAAGAAATCATGATCCTCTTCTTTCAGCTGCTTTGATTTATTACTCTCAAGGTCCAACAATGAAGTTTCACATCAGGGAAGAGAGAAAGAAAAAGAGTTTCAAAGGGTTCATCCTTGACTTCTTAGAAAGCCTTTAGCATATTGAGTTTGTTAGGGCCCAATATCACTGTTCTTTATGATTATTAATAGTCTATTACACAGACAACCTCACAGAAACAAAAAAACACTCTACAAGGCACCGACCAAATATAGGCCAAGACAAAATATCTGTTGCTGAGATTTTACAGTCTAAAATAAAAACCCTAAAAAGTGGAAGGGAAATGAGCACAGACATAAAAAAGGAGCTGCTTTAAGATCACATGGCAACCAAGCAGCAAAAATATGGAACAGAAAACAGATTCCCTGATCCACCCCAGGACCCACTGATAAACTTATACTGCAATAATGTTAAAAATGAAATAAAATCTCAGTGCATCCAAAGGCATCCAACATCTTGCTCCAAACTCAAAAGTGAATTTGTAAAAGGAAACAGGAAATGAAAACTAAAGAGGGTTGACATGATTACGGGGTGTTAATAAGAAAAGACATAAGCCAGGGGCCTTGATGTACAACTAGACAACAAGAGGTTACGTTTGGAGTCAGGGCTATGCTAATTTGCAAACTTGGGTCCATTTCATTAAGTGAGCTGAGAGACAGGCTGTCTCAGTCCAGCAGAGAGGGATCTCATTATCCATGTAGGGAGCAAGAGATAAGAATCTTTTAATAATTGCTGGGAAGTTTTTTTTATGATGATATGGAATGCCAATTTATGCCTCTCCACTCAGTGTGGATAAAAACCAGCCTCCTTCACAGTTCAAACCAGCCCCCCTCTGGCTGTGGCCATTAGGGCAGGGAGGGAAAACAGAGACTAATACCCTTGCCCGGGAGACCAATGCTGCAAAACTCCATTAAATGCACTTCATATTGGGAACATGTTTGTTTACAGTGCTTGGAATGCTTTGCCAAGGCTTTTCACTTAATTTTTAATGGGTACAGCTGTAGGATTTAGGGCCATATCCAAACCCCAGTGCAGCCAATGGGCAGGACTGCTACTGACAACTAGCCTTTGGAGCAAACCCTTTACTCATTCCTTCTTAAGGAATGGCTCTGAATTGACACTTTTGGAAAAAGTTGAAGAGCTTATATTACTTTGGCAAAAGCATGGTTTGCAGTGCTTTCCCTTTGTCCCTCTCTCCAAAACACAACCATGGCAGCCATGAGAAAGGAGCTTTCTGGCAGGCAGAGGTTTGTGCAGCTAATCCCTTCCCTGTTATAAGTATTCTGCCTTCTTCAGGCTAAGCACAGCACAGATTTTGTGATAGGGACAAGTTTAGCCTATGAGGGACTGGTTTTGAGAGTTTTGTGCCTTTCACATGACAGTACCAAACACAGTTCTGACCACCTCTGAAAGCCTTTGCATAAAAAAAGCAGGGGTAAAGTTAGTCAAGGTGTCATGCTCATGTTTTACTGCATAGTATTTCCTAAAATCTGAGATACAGACACAAAACCTGAGCAAAACCACACTAATAGCATTAAACTTTTAAGAGTAAACTTTTCCCTTTGCACAAACTTACACTGCAAGGAAAGGAGGAAGCTGAACTGTTCCCACAGCCAAGTCTGTTCATTTGGTTGAAGTCCCTGGGTTGGACTGTGCATTAGTGTTGGAAAACACTGTCCAGGGAACTCTGAAGCCATGCTTATCTCTAAAGCTGGCTGCATGATTTGTTTTTATGCACCGGGTCAACCTAAGGACTACGTACAACTTATCTGTCTCCTCAGCAGGAACTAAATTATAAGGTTCTGTTCAGCTGACCTTGCCTCTTTTCCCAGTTTCTGGCTGTTCATGAACCATCTTTAATTTTCCCTCATGCCCATTTGCTATTGGAAGTCATTTGGCCAATATCTTTTGTGAAAGGCACTCCCAGACTTCACTTTGCAGACAAGACTGGAGAAAGGAGGATTGACAAAATGGAAACGGATTTTTTTTTTTTTTTTTGGATAAAAATTTCATGTTCTGGGTCCTTAATTTGATGGGAACAACGTGAGAATCCCCTACGTGGGCACAGATACTCACCCAGGATGACAACAGTGCCTCCTGTGAGCATTCAATGGTTCCTACATTTCAGGAAAAAAGAGAAGAAAGTGCTGATTTAAGTGTGCTCACAAGGACAAGGCTAATCAAGGGAAATCTGGGAACAGGAGCAGAGGGCAGGAATGGCTCAAAAGGGCACACATTTCTCCCTGGAGACAGTGTGGCTGTCCTGGGACAGCTCTCAAGACATGCCAAACCAACAGAAAGTGTCCCATCCCAGCCCTGAGATTGATAGTGCTGCAGTACAACCCCTCCTCTTCCTCACAGCTGGAAAAGAGATTTACACAGAGCACCTTCTCACAGTCTCACTGAGAGGGGCCTGATACAAACTGGTTTTAAGCAGCTGGTGTTCAGTCCTGTAAACCAACAGTGCCCACCACCCACTATCCCACCCCTCAGGGCTGTGAAGAAATATAAGCAAAGGCTGCAGTGGATCCTGCCCAGCCAATATGGAATGGCTCTAATGAGTTTATACACCAGTCATGTTAAATGTCCAGATGTTCCCTGCAAAGGCCAGGGACTCTGCCACGGAAAGTCTTGGTCACTGGGCAGTATAAGCACTGGCTGGAAGCACCAGCCTTGTGCTTGCAAAACACCTTGAGTTCTTGGTATCTTAAGACTTATCCTATAAAATGATGTTTGCAGTCCTCTCTTCTACATATTTTTAACACAATGGAAAAGCCTCTATGCTAACCATGTCATGTGAGCTTTCCTTACTGTGCACTTAAACCAGAGCTGAAGTATCCATATAATATAGTTTCAGACTTTGAGAATATTTCAGTAAATACTCATCAAGCCAATATGCAAATTCTTTCACTTTTTCAGCTTTGGGTTGCCCACATCTATGCACTTGCTGTACTGTATCACATTTCACCCCAGACAGCAGTGAGATGATGTACATCACTTTTAAAAGCTTCCATCTCCCAGTCCTCCTAGCTAAGGATATTCCAAGCCTTACTCTGTCATCAAAGACCTCATCGTTGTAAAACATATGGTGATCTTTCCAAGTGGATAAATGATTTCCACTAGGGGCTTGTGTGAGACAACTGAATTCACTTCTGCTTTTGAATTAGGTCACCAAATTTCAGCCCAGGTATTTAAAGAAGAAAAACTAAAATTCATAATGTGACACTCCTGAGGCTTCACTCTGGTTCCTCTACTCTCTTCTGTCTACTGCCCACAGGTTCCTGTTTTTAGATTAGGAAGTCTGTATCCAAGTTACCTTGGCCTGAATTTATTTGCAGTGTATTGAGATAAAAGTTCAGCTGTAATATAATTGGAATTAAGTGGGGTAATAGGCCCCAGATTTTTTAAAACATATTAAAAGGAGATCTCTCTGACTCTGCTTATTCCTCGTAATTACAATATGAATTTAAGGCACCATAAAATTAAGAGAACCCTGACTGGTGACTGAAGTCTCCTACACAGGCAGACAGACAGCCTGTCCCTGCCTGTGCCCTCCAGCTGTGACTGTAACCCTACACATGATAACAACGGCTTTACCTCTAGGCAATCTCATTTATTGACCCTTTAAGACAGATGTTAAGAGACCAATTGAAACTAATAATGTGTAATGCTTTCTGTGAGCTCAAACCTTGACCATACGTAGGAGATTTTAAATTACTCACCTCATTACATGCCACAGAAAAGCTGTGGGAAAATCACCCTCTACTACTGATGAGATATAAATATACATTTATAGATATACACACACACACACACACACATACACACGGAGATTTGCAAGCTGGAAGTGCAGATATGGCAAATTCACCTTTAACCTATGATGGGTACCTTTTGATTTCATGTTTTAGAAATGTTTTGGTAAATTTGAATAGTAAAACCAGTTTCCTTGTCCCATTTCCTTGCAAGATATTTTTGGCCTGATGCTGGTGTCCGAGCAGGTCAGGACACAGTGTGCCATGATCTGGAGATGTCACAGCCACTGTCACAGCCATGGTCCTGAGGCTCTGAAAAGGGTGAATTGTGCATCTAGGTCTGCTTAGGAAAAAGAAATCTTCTGGGTTTTGTGCTCTCATTTCACAGAGAGGTGTGGTCGTAGCTGGAAGGCAGTGGCTGCGTGTTCTGAATGCAAGAGGGAGGAGATGGAAAAGGAGGCTCTTGTTGGCAGCTCGAGAAGATGAGCCATTGTGTCCAGCCACAATATGAACGAGTAAACCAGGTCTGTGCACGCTGGCATATTCACTCAAATGTAGGATATGATATAATTATAGCCAATTAAATAATTTTCCCTAAGATGCTTTTTAGAAATCAAGTTGTTACTTATTCATCAGGCTGTCAGTAAACACAACTCTCTCACACACAACATGTTTAACTTCTGCTCAGGTTACATTACTTGAACACAATCCTCATGGTAATTAATGGCACCTCTATCAGTTCCCAGCTTTTCCAGACCTCTGCAAACAAACAAAAATAATCATTGAGGGAATTTTATTTTACCCATTTGAGAATGAGAAGGCTTGGTTAGTTTGTTTGCTTTTTACTTACTATTTCTATATTCAGTACAACTTCTACAGGTGTGGAGAGTCACTCTGTCCCCCTGGGAATGCTCAGTTATGCCAGCACCTCCAGGTTAGGGAATAGATCACAAACAAGAATTGAGGAGTTCAGCTTTACAGAGTTCAAGGCTTGCTTTGCTACGTGTGTATTTGAAAGTGATTCCTATTCACTGCACAAATATATATATATATATGCTCATTTTGATTCACAAACATACTTCTTTTTGCCAGTTCATATATATATACTTATGTGTCCTGTAAACACATACAAACCAGCCCTGGGCCTGCAGCCCAGCTGATTGAAGCTCTGGGGGTTAGGTTAGTTCTGGCTCAGTTTTCTGAAGTTATGTCTACACTTTTCCCTTGCATCAGGCACTTATTTCAGAGGCACTTTGTGTTGCAGTCACAGATGAATGATGATACATTGCCTGGTCTGGAAATGTTAAGTGGACTAGTGAGAAGTGCATTTTGGGATGTTCCCGGCAACAGCATCACTAAAATCCAGTGTGCAAAGCTGGAAGGCTGTCTTAGCCCCTCTACAACCTGGGCTTAACATCTACCATCTAAGCCCACTTTAATTCATCACAAACAGCTTCTGTCTTTATCCTAAAAAAGTCATGGAGCTTAAACAATTTTATTTAACCTCCTGTGCCCTCTCCCCACATTTCTACCAGCGCCAAACGCCCGTAAACTCATTCCAAAAAGCCACACGGTACCCAACCAATGCTGCCTAAGGAAAGCATTCAGGAGTGTTTATGGGGCAGCTGAAGTGTAATGATTTAGTAGATGTTTATAAATGTTTATACTGTACAGATTAACATTCCCCAGGGGGCCTGTAATGAAGAGAGTGCTCCAACTGGAATCAAACCAGCCAGCCTGGGCTGAATGAGCATGAATGAATCCTGCTGGCCTACCCTCACGCGCTGTTTACTCAGTTTGAACGGATTTCCTCCATCCATGCTCCTTCAGCATTTTATTTTGGGAGAGGCAGTACAGGAACCTAGTGTCAGAAGGAGCAGAGTTTGGAAACACTTTAGAAAATCCAGCCCATCACTTGGATCGTAGGAATTACTCACAAATTGCACTAGACAAAAGAACAAAGAGCCCAACCCCTGGGCTGTGGAAGTGGAGGCTGAAACTCTTGTTGACTTCAAAGGGAGCTGGGTCTGGCTCTCAGAACCTGGTTTTCAAACATCGTTTCCAAGTGTAAACACTGACAATCATATTGAAGCAGCAAAGCCCGGCTACTGGGCCTTGGCTTCCACAGTTTGTTTCACATCAGGCCACTATGGTTAAAAAACATAACTGCAGGTAGTGAGATGTAGTGCTGGAGGTTCCCAGAAATGGCTGATGAGACAAATTCTGAGTTACTGTGGTGGGCAGCTTCACCAAATGTCTCCCTGAAGGTGATGGACAGCTTTTATTCAGAGCAAATTAAGGAACAACTTCAGTTTGTTCAGCGATGGCTCAAAGAGAGAAAATATCTGCTCCTGGTACTGGCTGCATGAAATGGATGTCGAATTGCCATGAGTTTAACATCATGAACACCAAACTCAAAAATTAAGACTGGGAACTGGTGGATGAAGCTGGGCCTGTGCCTCAGGGAGCAATGAACAAATAGGTTTTAAAAGATCCTAACAGCAATAATGACCAGGAGAAGTAAGAGAGGAAGATCATTTCTCTTGGGCATGGTGCCAAGTGGAAAAAAAATCAGCCTTTGAAATCACAAGTGAAGAAACAAACCCCTCTGGATTTCTGCTGTGGTCAGGAGAGTAAGATTTTTGTACATGACACACATATATATTCAGAGTGAATCATCTCAAGGGGGCCAGGGAAGGGTGGAAAGAAAATAGAAAGGATCATGGCATGGCCATAGTCAGCATGGGCCAAAAGGAGTGGCCAGAACCACCAAGCAGAGTAAACTACATCTTCAAGAAATCTGTATCTTCTGCTGCCAGTGGATTTGTGCAGAGGGCTTTTTTCCAGTGGTGCTTTTTCCTTTGCTGCTGTGATAAGATTTCTCACTGCTCCAAAAATTATTCTACCTCTGACTCTGATAGTGACATGCCTGCATAGGACAAACAGCAGCATCATGCACTTCAGGTGTTCTCAAAATAAAATACCAAGTATTCCTTGCAAACTCTTAAACCACAGCTCTGGAAGCTGAGAATGTGTACTGTGATTCTGGAGGCTCTCCCGTGGGTTAGAGAGATGGAGAGGGCTCAAGACATAAAAAAATTACTTTCAGTGGCTCTCTGATATGTTTTTAAAGGCTCAAAAATAAGTTTGCTTTGAATCTTGAATGGACACAGTGGACAAAGGCAATTTTGTTTGCAGTGGTTTATTTGCCCATCTCATGAAGCTGTCTGAGCTCGTTACAGTTGTTGGCAAACACTCCTGGTACAAGTTCTGTGCTGTAACCCCACCTGGGTCTTTAGAGCAGTGGAAAAGACAGATATCTGAAATCTTCTAGAGCACAGTAACTATCAGGTAATTAGCTGTAGCAGATTTACAGAGTAGGAAAGGCTCACGAGAGCTCTGAAATGAAAGCAAAAAATGCCTCCTGGAACTAATTTTAGAGTGGATTGAAGTATTTAATCCTGCAAATTATTGCCAGTGAGGAAACATCAAGGTACTGCTGGATCTTAATAGTGGCAAAGCAGCAGGAATGGTTCACCCTAGGCTGCCTCCTGCTGATGGCTGAGCAATCAGACACGCTTTACACCCCTCACAAGGTGCAGGGGCAGCTGTGTTTTGTTCCCACTGACTTGCAAAGTGGCCTGGAATTGTTCCTCTCTTCTTGGTGTCTGGGAAGGATCCTGTACCAGCAAAGCCAACTCAGCCCTACTTTGCAAACAGCAGAGAATAAGGAAGAGGAGAGTGAACACTGGGGTACAGACAGCATCCCCCACTGCATCCTGCTGGACCCCTCTCCCATGGGGGCTCTACATCCTCCAGAAAGCAGGGGAGGGTTTGTAGAGGGGCACAAAGAGCCAGAGCACTTTACTCTTTCATAACTAGGACCTGTCTCATTTGGAAAGATGCCTTTCAGATTCCTTGCTCTGCTCATGAGTCCTCATTAATGAAGTTGAGGAGATTGGATTCATTCTTTCATCCCTCCAGGAGCCAGTATCTCCTGTGTGGAGAAAAGAAATGTCAACCTTGTGAGGACTGCTTTTAGTAAAAAGAAATACCAGATATGAGACCAGAAACAGATTTCTTAGGGTCATAAGCCCAATTTGCCCTCACACAGATCTTCAGATCTGCAAACCTCTTCTGTATTTTTACCAGACATCTTGTGAGGAAAAAAGAAAACTCCATGCTTCTTCCCAGTGGGAAGATACTCAAGAATCCTGTTGCTGTAATGGTTAAAAATCCCTTCATTTACTTTCCAGACAGAATTTATTCATAGCCAATTAATACCCATCTCTTCTTGTGCCAAAAATATTCTTCTATCTTTAATAAGTCTAGCTCTGTGAAAGCTCTGCACTTGATTGCTTCAGAACTTAGGAGTTCCCTCTTCCACAAGCCATAGGAAGAAGTGTTAACAACAGAGTGTGCTGTAGTTCCCCATGCAAATTTTGCAGGAGCCCATCCAGGTGCATTCAAGAATCCAAGCACTAATCTCAAAACTATTTCCACTCTCAGCTCTCCCAGCTGTAAAGCTTTTCTCATCATTTAAAAACAAAGGAGAGGCAACCAGCTACACTCAGCATTAGCTTGAAAACTGTTTCCCAAACAGGAGAGCTGCAGTGTCTTTCCAAAACCCACCAGGCACCCAGAAGTATTTCCTTTGCAGAGACCAGATGGAAGATCCTGCACATTTCACTGAACAAGAATTTTTGAACTCATATTTTCTTTCTTTTTAGGCACAGGTATCCTTTTGCACATGCACCCCTTATATCTGCAAAACCAAGTGATCAAAACATCAGGACTAAGGTTAACCGTAAACCCTTATTCATCTGCATTATGAGTCATTCTTTAAATATAGGATTATGCTTTGTTTTCCACCAGATTCTACCTCAGGATGGACAGTGTTCACTTAATAAGCAGATATTCAATATTTTGTTACAGTGTCATTATTCAGCGTGTGGCTTGAGGCCTCATTTGCCACATACTACTCCAAACCTGCTTGGAAGACACAATTGCTAATTTTCTCGTGAGTTTTTCTAGGGCTCTTATCAGTATGGCATATGAGTGCTTCACAACCCTCGTTTCTCCTAACAACACCCTGTAAGACGAGAGGATATTATTATTCTTGTTTAACAGATGGCAAACTGAAACACAAAGAGATTCAGGTCAAAACATTCTGCTAGAGTTGGGTCCCCAAACGGAGATGTCTGGGAATTGATTTCTCAGAATGTTTAACATTGTACAGCATCATATGTCAGGAGAAATAGCACTGGCAGTCTACTCTGCAAATGGAAACACGCAAAGCAAAATAAAATTAATAGCCAGTTGGGGAGAATTTCGTGCAAATCGACTTCTCTGAGACGGGATGAAAGTTTTGCAGAATTCAGATGCTTGAACTGTGAGATCTCACCTTTTCTTTTCAGTTCTCTGCCTTTTACTATGCTCTCCCTGCTTCCACAGCAAATCCAGGCAAAGTCCATCAGGCATCCATCTCCTCCTCTCCCCAGCTCTGACTCATGTCCTGAGCTGCTCCACCTTCTGAATTGAATGAGACCAGGGTCCTCTGCTGAATACAGCACATGGCCCAGTAGTTAAAGACTAGACCAAGCACAGGTACGAAAGGAAGCCAAATAAACACTTTGCAGGAAACCCTAATTTCATGATTTCCCGATACCCATTTCTAAATAATAAGCTTTTCAAGGAGAACAGTCTCCCTTACCCATATGTATATATAAAATATAAATTTTATATACAAATGTAATTTTAAACTAAAATATAAATGTATTTTATATATGATAAATATAATTATAGGATAAAAATGCTATTATATATGTGTAATAATATAAACTTATGTATACTTATACTCTTGTTCCTGATTCATAATCAGTGAAAATTTTCCAAAGACTGGAAAAGGTACCTGGCATGGTATATTATGCCCAAATGATTAAAGTTTTCAGTTTAAAATTAAAGGTGAACAAAATCTGCCCCATAAGTTTCAGTTCAACCTTCTGACTCTGTCTTTCTGTTTCAGGAAATCAGGATACTTGTGCCTGGGTAAATCAGAACCACTTGTATTTTATAACAGTCCCTGCTGAAGGAGTATGTAGAAACAGAACTCCAAATTTCCAGTATTCAGGAAATTCAGTTATTTCATAATTTCATTTCATTTTGAATTGAGAGAACACCTATGCCTCCCTTGCCTCAAACTTCCAAATTCCCTTAAAATTTTATTTGTGTTGTGTTTAAATTGTTCTAAATAAATCAACCAGAGCTGATACCAGCACTGGAAATTTTAACGTGAATATTTGGAGCTTGACAGAATTACAGGGAAATAAAGAAGCCTGGAAAGTTTCAAGCAATCCTTGTTACAGGTACAACACCAGCTATTTCTAAAATACCACTGCAGCAGCATCTACATTTTGTAATAAAAACCTTATTAAATGTGCTGTTATTTTCAATACAGTGGTAGTCAGGAATATATCCTCGTTTTCCAGGTACTTTTGCTGTCTCTCCCACTTAGAGCAGAGCAAGGAGTGGAGCTCTGTTCTTTCCTCACACACAGGTCTGTCTCATTTCATACACTCATGAAAAAAGACCTGAATCTGAACTTTTTTAACCCAAAGGACCGACCACCAGCTCGTGTGAGAAGGAGCAGCAGCTCGGAGTTCCCTGTCCAGACACAGTGACTGCAGCGGGCAGAGCCAGCCCAGCTCAGCTCCCAGCACAGAGCACACACTTGTGGCCAGATCAAGGGGACTTTTAAGAGATGAACCCGGGGTTTGGGTTAATTAAATGCCATAGAAAGTTAGACAACCTGGCAGTTTCACTGATTAATATTTTGCTCATTGTTTTCTTATCAAGGGGACAGGCAATTTGACTCAGTCACCTTTGAAGGACGCGCTGGGGCTTGTGTGAACCTGGGCTTCTCCCAGTTCTCAAAGGAACAGTCGTGAGAACTGTTTAATAAAAAAAACCCAAACCAACAACAAAAAAACCTCTGTCAGTATCTTCTATTTTGAAGAGAGGTGAGAAATCAGAATTCAGCACTCAGCTGAGAAGGGCTCTTTCTGTAATGCTCAGGCAGTGGAAACCGCTCAGCGCGGCCGCTGCCAGCAGCCAGCGAGGAATTCCCCTGTCATGAGGGCCATGAGTCACACGTGCCCCTGCTGCTCCTCTCCCTCAGATGTAGGGGCCATACTTGTGGTCTGGGATGTGTCAGGAGAAAGGACCTGGCAGAGCTCTCCTCTGTTACACAACCTCTCTGTCCCTGCCCAGAGGCACGCTCCACCCAGGGCAGGGAGCTGCTGCAGGTGGCATGGGCTGCAAAATCCTTTGCAGCTGCTGTTTCCTTTCTCTCTTCATCTTCCTTAACCCTCTGCTCCTCTGGAATAACCAGAGTAACCCAGTCAGCTCCTGAGCAATCACAATACTTTTGTAAAAGTCATTCCATAAAAAAGGGATTTTTAGCATCGGTTTTAGCAGTGTAAAATGAGGCTCCACACAGAGCAGAGCTGACACAGGTATGGAGATCCCTCATCAGTTTTGCTCCATAAATTCACAGCAGAGCTGCTGCTACAGCAGCATGAGCAGTTTGCAACATTTGTATTTGTCCTCTGGCTATTTATTACTGTGTTTTTCACAAGCCCTTTTAATGCCTCCAGGAGTAATTTATGGGGACAGAATAGCACGAAAAGAGCAGATCCCACTTATTTAAATCTCTGGATGATGAAAATCACCTGAGAAGAGCAGGTTTCACATTGTTTCCTCTCCATAAATGGCTTTCTGAGGCAGTAAAAGCCATGTAAAAGCAAACATAAACACTGTACAAACACCAAGATATTCAGGTTTGTTTGGACTTATCCAAACACTGCCCAGAGATTTTCAGGTTTTTTCAGGTTTGGGCTCTGTGTTGTTAACTCATTCCATAAAACATTGCAGGTTGTAGTTAGTCTTAATATAATCAACTAGATATATGCCCTAAAATCTCTCTTAACTAATTTTACTGCATAAAAGGATTACTTTAATAAAAACAATTCTTAGTATAAATCTTGTTACTTTTCAGATGGATGAGTAATGTGTGTGACTGTGGTGTTTCTTTTTTCCTTTTTTCTTTATTTGGCAGTTCTCACAGGTTCTGCTCCAGCACATGAAGCAGACTGATCCAGACACCCAGGATGATCCAAGTTTCCAGCAACTGACATGCTGGTTATTAGTTTTATAAAATAAGCAAATTAGTGAAGCATGACTAATAAAACTTTTTTGACCCAGTGAATGCTCATTTCTCCAGTGACATTAGGAATCATAACCTTTTAGTACTAACAGCAGGGACATGAAGAGGTCACCACATTTCCTTCCTAGGGCTGGGGGTATAATTTTGGAGGTATCTGTCACACACAAAAGTTTGAAATTACATGAAATTTTTAAAATAAGTAGCATTTGCCTAAAAGGTAAATTAAAGAGGTTTTTTTTCCCTGTCTTCTTTCATTAATTAATATTCTGACTCCCTAACTTCCAGATAAAGTAATAGAATCACAGAAAAGTTTGGGGTGGAAGGGACCTTAAAAACCATCTCATTTCAACTCCCTGCCATGGATAGGGACACCTTCCACTGTCCCAGGTTGCTCCAAGCCCTGTGTAACCTGGCCTTGGACACTTCCAGGGGCAGCCACAGCTTCTCTGGGCACCCTGTGCCAGGGCCTCACCACCCTCATCGTGAAGAATTTTTTTTCCTAATATCCAATCTAAACTTACTCTCTTTCAGTGTAAAGCCATCCCCTCTTGCCATAGGATACACTCTTTTCTACTCCAGCTCTACTATATTTCATGTTTTGCCTCATGAGACCAAATTTATTACAGTGAGGGATGTAATTTAATAGTATATTTCAAACAACCACAAGTGTACCTGCTTGGCTGCTCATTTTTCACAAAGTCTTTCCAGGAAGCATTTAAAAGTCAGAAGACTGCCCCCAAATTTGTTTGAGTAATCCAGGCTTCATGATTCTGCAAAAGAGAAGAGAAAGTTTACTTGAGATGTTTCCTCTGCTGCTAGTCACACCAAAATGCCATAAAGGCAAGCAGATCCTTTGCCTGTTTTCCTACAGGTTTGTGGAGAGAAATCTCAACCTAGACCTTCATCCAGCAAAAAAAAAAACTTGCACTCATTTTCACCTTCCTTCACTGTTACCTCTGTATAATCAAAGGAAATAATCCACAGTGCACAAAGCAGCCATCATGTTCAAGTCTTTGCAAAATCCCAGCCCCTCCAGACCTGAGCTGTGCAAAGCCTCAGGATTATTCATAATTTCACCAGTCTGATTCAGCAGAAAGAACGCGGAACCATTTCGAGTCACATTTAAAGCAGTTTATGGGTATGGGGAAAAGTTGTGTCCCTTGATCAAAATGTAGCTTCCTCTCAGCTTCATTCCTGGGTTAGAGGAGAATTAAACTGTTCGGGAACTTGCTGGGAAGAGGGGGAGCAGGGGGATAGAGAAGAACAATTTATCTCTAAATTACATTGCTCTTCAGAGTAAACCACAGAGAGCTGTAATGGGACAAGTAATTTTTTTATATAGTATAATTAATTAGAACCCATAAACCCCAATTAAACAGCACTTTTGAGACTATCAAGTGGTGCATGTTTGAAACTGCAAATATGACAGTATAAGTACATTTTTATAGCTGGGCACACTCCTCAGGATTATTTTCAGTGCTCTACTAAAATGGGAAATGGCACCAGTTAGGCCCCTGCTAATAAATCGCTTGGAAACAGGCGATATTAATAATCTTTATGGGGGTAGGATGGAAGCCAGATGGGGCAGGGAGGGGAGTGTGAAAGTGGCATAATATATTGGCCTGGAAAACATAACCCAGGCCAAAGCAGAAATGTAATCTTGGTGTGTATCAGAGAGGGCTGGGAATAGAAAAGGAGAGGTGACGGCTGAAAGGGGGCTCGCCCTAGGAGATCAGGACGATTTCTGAGGTAAGGAAGGCAACATCCTACAAGGTGAGCACCTGCACGGGCAAGGAAGCAGAGGAAAGAGATGCTCCAGGGGATTTAACAGCCCCTAGCAAGGAGAGGGCTTTGTCCCTTGGCCTGTAAATGGGAATGGTGCTGGGAGCTCCGCTGGCATCCTGCCCGGAGGAGCTGTGCGTGCAAGCGATGGGATGTGTGTGCAGGGGCTCCACGCACAACCAGCGTGAGGAAAAGCTCCCTCAGCCCTTGTTTATTTACACGAGGCCCCACTTGTGTTTCACTTGGCAGGCAGGAGCCCGCGCTACCTCCCGCGGCCCCGCAGGCCCTGGCGCGCACCTGACAGCCATTAGCGCCCGGGCCCATTCTGTTCTCACATTTCGGGCACTGACCCGCGGCCGCGCACGGCTCCCCCAGACACTCCATCACCTCCCTGCCAGCGGCTCCAGCCCGGAGCCCCTGCCCTGCCAGCGAGCACCGAGCTGATGAGGGCTGGGAGAAGCCTCCACTGTCAGAGACACTCCCCTCTTCGCACGGAGAGCAGCGGACACTCCACAGAGGCCTTCTCGCTCCTTAAATTATGACTTTTTTTGGGTTTGGAATATTTTATCTTTCAGAAAATAGCAATGCAGCATGATAAATAAACAACTGGTGACAGCTGAGCCTAGGTGACAGAACCAGACATTAAATTCTAGCACTGCTGTTCAGCTGTACAGTGCAGCTGCTCCCAAAAAGGGGCATTTTTCTCTTATCAGTCACTCACAAAATTCCTCCAGTCACCCATCAACATAAGAAGAACATTTAATCTAGAAATGCAGAAAAATATACTTTCAGATGAAGGAGAAATGGAGGGAACAGCTCGTCTGGATAGAAAGCGTTGTGGCAGACTCGCAACATCCCTGGGAAGATATGGGGAGGACTTAAGAGCATTGAGGAGATAAGAGCTTTCTGCAGAAATGCTTTGCACTACATGTTATGCTCTGTGGAGGTCTGCAGAGTGCTGTCACGTTTTATATACATGGGGAGGCTACTCAGCTCTTAGTTTTTAAGAATCCATTTACTAAATTAGAGAATTTTATAAATATTTGTGTTTCTTAAGCCTTGTGCCAATTTATGTGCACTGAGACCCTTAAGCTTTCTCACCGACATAAATTATTCTACGATCTGACTCCTTAGCAGCTCTAAATACTGTCATTTTAATTTGATGGAGACATATCTTTCCTTTCTATTTACTTTGTGTACAGTTTTCTCAATTTAATATCAATAGGGACAGAGACTCTGACAAGTCAGCAGTCAGTCTTAGGCTGCAGACAAGTTTTGGACTAAGTCCTTATGAAGTTAAAAGGAAGGAATGGGAGACTTAAATCACTGGAAACCTCCTCATTCTCTTGAAGAGAGAAGAGCATTGTAATTTTTTTCTATGTCAGTCTCAAGGCAATGAGCTTTTCAGTGATCCCATTACAAAATTTGGTTTTAAAAAAGCAAAAATTCCAAACAAGCAAAGACTCATTTTGGATTTGTGTTAGAGGCTTTTTTTCCAAAGCTCTCTGGAGCCAGCATTGTTGAACGTGTGGTAATTTAGCACAAGACCTTATAGTCAGATCTACAGTTGTAGATCTAATAAAATACTTATACCATGTTTTCAGACATTGCAAAAGCAGAATTTTACTGAAATATATTAAGTAGATGCTGATATTGACATTTTTTCTTAAGTCTGTATGGCTCACATGCAGCTTCTCTATGAGCCTTGTACTTAAGGTCTCACTTCTTTGTTCCTTAAACTGTTGGGCTTTTTGGAGGATAATTTCCCATTTGAAAGTTGAGGTACTTGTAGACAGAATATAAATGGACAGAAATGAAAATGGACCTGAGCATGTATAAGCTGGGATGATTTAATGTAAAATACTTGAGGTTCTAGCTCCAACAGTTGAAAATATAGTTTTATTCCTAATATAGGTTTTATTTTTCTTAATCCAGAAAATAAATGTATTCAGCACTGTACAAAGCATACTGAGATGAAGAACCCTCTCCTCAATTTAAGCAACAGACATGGCAGGAATAATCTGTCTGGACACTGCAGAACTGGACATTTAGTAGAGAGTCATGAAGACACAAACAGGGTCATCATATAGTGAAGGAAGGACAGAAAAAATTGCCTTAATCTTAAATCCTGGTTCAGATATTTCAAGGAAAAAAAAAAACACATTTTAAGGAAATTGGAAAGCTCTGACTGCAGCAGACTTATGGTCTAGTTAGTTAGGGGGTAGAAGAATATCAGCAACCATCAACAGGATGGCAAATGCCATTTGAATAGACATGTGTCATTCCTGTACCGCAGCCAAGTGAAACTACAAACACTATTAAAAGTATAAAGAGGCTTTAATTTACATTCCTGCTATGGCGTCTTTCTGTTGCCAGAATATTGCTAGTGGGCTTAGTATAAATGAGAATCTGGCCTTAATATTCTCAAACAGAAAAGTGAAATACACAGACATATTGACTTGGATTCGTGTGCTCTGTTCTGTTAACCCAAGGTATCTGCACGGACCAAAACTGGCAGAAAGAATATGAATCTGTACCTACAGTGCATAGCAGCTTCAGTGAGCACAAATGATCTAGAGAGTCACTTCCTATGACAGCAAAATCGGCCCTGTAGAATCATAAAGGTTGCAAAAGACCTCCAAGACCATGGAGTGCAACCATTAACTCATCACAGTCAGGTCCACCACTAAATCATGTCCTGGAGTATGCATCTAAACATTTTTTGAACAATTTAATATTGCGTATTTCCTTTATTTTTAGCATCACATTCCCCAACACCACACAATTCAAAACACTGTCTACTTAATTTCTCCCTTGCCATGGCAGCAATCTTAGTGTTAAAGTCAGAACTCCAACATCCACCTAAACACAAGCCACCCAGGAAGACCCAATACTTTTTAACAAACTTCAGACTTTTAACACAAAAGACAAAAAGCCTTGAATACCAGCAGTGCCTGGGGAGGGAGTTGTGTCCTTTGCTGGAGAGAAGCACAGCCATAAAGCAAATGGCAGCAATCCCTGCCGATGTGACCGGGGCAACACACACCAGCCAGGAGCTGGAGGAGCTTCCTTCTATCACCAGAAGCATCTCTGCACCCTGCCCCTTAGCCCAGGTTCAGCTGTAGCCCATTCCAGATGCTCCAGAGGAAGAGGGAAGAACAAACAAACCCAGAGGGCAAGTTAGGCATGAAAAGGGGGAGGAAGAAACAAAACCAAACACCATCTCATGCCTGTGAGGAAGCCCTCCAGCAAAGATATGTGTTTCAGACTCTAAAAGAACTTTCCACCCAAAAGAAAAAAATCATAATATGAGAAGCACAGGACAGGAAAAGGTAACTCCAAACACATGTAAGCAAACTGGCAGGGGAGTTGGAACTAGATGAACTTTAAGGTCCATTCCAACCAAAGCCTTTCTATGATTCTATGAAAGTGGGCAAAATTCTGAGGTGTTTGAAATCAATGACAAATCCCTCAAAATTTATTTGTACCAAGATTTTGAGGTGAACACGTTTAAGTAGATTCCTACATTTTTTTCTAAATAAGAGATGTGTAGCTCTTAAAATGTCTTCTTGGGATGTGTTAATTTTGGTAGGAAAATGAGAGGTGCTAATTTGTCCCTGTCGCCGTATAATATTAAACAGTTAAATGTGGGCTGATTTTGGAAACAGTACATGGCAGACACATTTAGAAAAATAATTCAAAAGGTACTGAAAGAATAATCTTTTCCAAATCTGTCAACAAGATTCTATCCACTGTTCCTGGCAAGAAATCTAGCTTAATTTGGTAAAACAATCACTTTTGCTCTCCCAAACATTGTAAAACAAGTGGGGTCATGGAAAGAAAAGTGGGAACATTCAAAAGACCCTTGATAAATACTCAGGGCTGTGCTGCTGTTATCATGGGGTATTTCCAAGGACCTGCACAGGTTTCAAAAGTACAAGTAAATGAGGAGGGCAGGAGGGAGCTCGGACTGCAAGGGCTGAGGCACTGCAAATTCAATTCACTGCGTGGTTTTGCTGTGAATGCTTTTCCAGCTCTCACACCATTACATAGGATGTAGCATCATAATGATGTCAACTCTTGGACCAAAGAACAAGCTGATTTAAGTTTTATGAGGGGAAGGATGAATACTTTCAAAGGAATGGTGAACCGAATAATACAGAACTGGTCGGATCACAGTTCAGGGAACTCACGGTTACGCTTTGAACTATTTTTAGCAAGGTACTGCAAGTTCAGGGATAGGTGGATGGAAAAGGCCTGCACAGCTCGAGCAAAGCACAGCCTCTCAAAGCACTGACAATTTGCTACCAAATTTTCAGGGAGAGAATCAAAACCTCTCTTCCCTTTCGCTGAAGGTGGCTGCTGTAGCAAAGCTGCTCTGTGTGTGTGAGTGTGAAAGAGCATCAGATGCTGTGCAAAGCCGTCCCTCCTGTGCCCCCCCGGGACAAAGAACACTCACCCTGCATTCAAATCAGCACACACCCCTCTCTGCTTTCTTCAGGACTGTCCAGGGCACATGGTAGCAGGAGGGTGCAGGATCCAGGCTCCCTCCATCCCTGCCTTGCCTACAGCAGGAGCAGCCCTCCTTGTCAGTCCCATCTCTCCCTGGGGTGCTGTGACCTTGTCCTGCCCACCCGAGGACGTGCTGGATCCACACGGTTTTAGCCCCAGCATTTTCCATCTGTAGGGAAACACAACCTTCCCAAAACTGATACAAAAGAAAGCACAGGTATGGAGGTTTTCAATCAAAGCCACTGCTGCTCCTGCAGTGAGAGCAGGTCAATAAAGACCTTCCCCAAACTCCCTTTGGAAAGCCGCTGCAGATGACTTCTGCCAGCTCTTGCTATGTTTTCCTCTCCTTTAAATGCATACTTGAGAATATCCAGTTATTGCAGATCACCAGGAACACACAAGGAATGGGTTGCTTTATAAGCTTTACTACAATTATGGATAATGTTGGAAATATATACTGTATATTTCCTGTATGGTGGGACTGCTACAAGCACAGAAAATCCACATTGAAGGGGATTTCTATGCAAGCTATGCAGCAGATGAAGATTGTATTGCAAGCTTGAATTACTGATTCAAGCTGCTTCTTTGCCTTTCCCCACCCACTTCTCTAATAGCTTTTAAACTTAAATAGCCATATAAGTTAAAATGTTCTTTTATAGGGTGAAATAAACAGATTTTATGGTTCAGAAACTGCAAGTTTAGAGATCAACACTTTACCACTAATTCATGCAGGTTCAAGCTAAGGAAATGGCTCATTTTCCTCTCCACAGTCTCTGAGACTTTTTTTCCTCAAAAAAATCCTAGATGAATTTTAAATTAGATGTTATGAAAACTCTGGATGCAGACAATGCTTTCTCCTGACAAAGTACATCTAGGTTGCTGCATTCCAGGTCCCAGATCCCATGAAATCAGAGGAAAATGACTGCTGAAAACCTCAGATTTGCTGGAAATTGGTACAAAACTTTAGAATTTACTGTACACATTATTGATAGCACCTTAAAGCAAACAAACAGAAAACACCCAACAAAATAATAATAATTTTAAAAAATCAAAAGAAAGCTTACATATGCCACTCTGGGAATCTAAAAAAAAATCTCATGACTGCAAATGCAATTTATACTTAAACTTCTTTTTAACTCTCAAAGGGCTACAAAGAATATTTAGCCCCAGTCCATTCAGTACAATTCTTTCCAGTGGAATAGTAGGAAATACCAGTTCCAGCTGTCCCAGGAAAGCTGAGGAGAAGCAGGACTGACAAGCCCCATACCTCCTACAACACATTTCCATTACTAGAATTACCCATTGGGCTTCATGGGTAACGCTGGCATTTCAGTGAGCCAGGGGAATAACCGTGACCCAGAGATGTGAATTCCAGATGCATGCAGAAATAATTGGAGGGTACAAAACCCCAGGAAGATACAGCTTGGAAAGCTTGGAATGATCTGAATGCACAGAAAGTTATTTTCAAACCAAGGAAGAGCAAGAACTGATTCTACTGAGCAGTGGGAGACTCTGCCCTAAATACTCTAAAGAAAAATTATGGTGCCCTGATCATTTTATCAGAAAAATTACAGTGATTATGTTTCACTTTCCCATCTATCTGTTTATTCAACCCTCATCACTATGATTTTTTAGTGTCTCATATATCCAGTAACAGCAGGGGAGTATTTTTCTTCCCATTTATCAGCTACATTAACCAGCATTTAAGTGGTTAAAATGGAGGTTTTGTTTCCAAGCAAAGATAATCCTGTTCCTGACGACACCAGTAATGGTGGTATATGACAACATAATCAGCAGCACAAGGATATAAACAACTCCCAATTATCCCAAACCAAAATTTTTGAACATCTTGTTACATTTCTTTCCTTAGGCCTTAAAATTACTGAGTTGTTATGGTTGGATGCTCTGTGGTGAATAAATCTACAATAATTCCCTGGAAAGAGTGAATTGCACCAAAATTCTGTTAGTGCAAAAGACCACAGCACCAAGCTTGCCCTGGCTTTTCCATCCATGGGGAAAAAAACCAGACCATGTTCTCATCGAGTGGGGACAGGAGATAAAGAGGGAAGAGCAGTGGTGATGTGATTTCTAGGAAGTGGGAAGCAGCTGCATGGAAAACAGGCAAGAGGGAGAGCGCAATAAGAACACCACACAACAGTGGGATTTCGTGCACTTTTGCTTCTGTCAAAGGGCCAAATTCCCTGTGCCTCCAGGTGAGTAACAAAACAACAAAAACCCCGCTGCACGTGAACACAGCCTGAATGGAATCTGAGAGGATCCATCGGTGCCGTTTCCCACACGAGGTGCACGGAGGCACCCATCATGTCCCAGAGCTCTCACACAGATAGGAACACGAGATTCTGTGCTAGAAACAGAGATGTCACAGGACACGGCATTCAGATCTGAAGACAGATCAAAGTAACCACGCTGAGAGCCAAATCCAAGCTTGGGCTTTGAATATACCTCCAAAACATGGATGTTTTTGGAGCTAGAGTTTGGGTTCTGTCATCCATCTAATCTTGAAATGGGTGGATCAAAGATGTTCAGTCTGAGGCTTAGCAAAGTGCTAACAGATACTTTTGAATAGAAATAGTTCAGTGAAATGCTCCAAGCAGGAAAGAAATTTGTTGGTGGGCAAGTCATGAAGTGAAGAAGTGAAACTGGCTGAGGAAATTGCTACATACTTATTGATTGCTTTGATATGTTACCTTGTGAGGTTGGATTTATGTGCAACAGGAGTGAAGGAGAGGCACAACGTGGTGGAGGAATTGGACCAGAAAGTTGGTAGCAATGCCAGAAAAGACTGGAAATTAAGAAGGATGCCCAGTGGTTTGAGCGCTGGCTTGGAAACCATCAGCAGCAATCATATGTTTGGTTCTCCATCCCAAATTTCCTGTATGACCTTGGCCAAGCCATCTAGTGCCTCAGCTTCCAACGACTCAAATGGAGCTCATAAACCTTGTTAAAAAATAAGAAAACTTGTAGAGATGAAAGACCATCTCTCATCCACTGCATCCTCACAGCTTAGAGGTGGCTTGACAAAATCATTAAACAAAGGAGACTGGATGGCTTTATGAATTATTAAAAAAAATATACAGATATAAAATTATAGAAAAGAACTGCCTGCAGAACACTTCAAGCTGTAGGGACAAGTCTGGTTATAGATCTTCCAACATTTCCATGCTCTAAGGAAGCCACACTCCTGTTCAAGCTATAGGAAAAACACACAAAACATTGCACAACTCTGGCTGGCACTGGCATCTGCTCTGTAGATGGCACAAGTGCTAACCTTATTTTCTACAATGTTTATGCCAATGTAAAGTGGAAATAACTGTAGGAATTAATCCTGACATATATATGTGCGACATCTGGCCACATCAACACTATCATTTATTCCAGAGCGTGCATTTTCCTGGCCACCATTTTTCAGCCTACCTTAGTCAACTGCAACAACATTTTTGGCCAGTACAAATTTTTGACCTGATGTCTGTGTAGATCTGAAAGGAATTTCCCTTTCAACACACATGATCTTCCATTAAGCAAAGCCAGTTCCGTGATTCCTGGAAGAATTAAGATTCTGGTACAAATACCCTGTAACTCTGGATCCTTGCAGTTAATGCTTTGATCTCCCTTTAAGGGACAAGAGTTAATTCTTTCACACCTAGTGCTGGTGGGTCATTTAGGGACAGTCTTATCACTCCATGAGTAAAGGTACTTTCCTAAATAATTCAAAATCTCAGTTGCTGTTTATTCTTCTGCTCTAACTGACCAAGTGCTATGCAAATTTTAGAGTAAAAAATATGCATTCAGGCTTGCAAATGGAATTACATCCTAGATGGGTTGCTGTATTCTGGAGAAAACAAAGGATAAGAATTTATTAATCATAGAGAGTTTTCTCCTGCTGTAACACACATTCACTTCATCAATAGTGACAATTAGAGAGAGCCAAGAATTTCTGCTACTGTGTCATCCCAGCTTGGCCTATAGAAGAAGGATTTTTGCTGAAGAAGGGTTTTTCTTGAGGAATAGATGTCTTTAATGAAACAACACCCTTGGGCAACTGTTAGTATAGAGTATAGAAAGGAAGCAACCACTTACATAACCACTTCTACAAAATTAGAAGATTAATTTCTACTGAAAGCCAAGTGAATATTTGCATTAAAGGTCAATCTTGATAAAGGTATTTGGACAATAAAAACAATGAAAATAAATCAATCAGTAAAATCAGAACAATGACAATAATCAGCAGCAGAGACATACAAAAATTAAAAATGATCTTACAAAAAAATATGGATTTGAAAATAATTAGAAGTTGAAACTCTTCTTCCTCTTAAGTATTCCTTTGAGTTGATTTTCAAACTTCCATTCAGCTGCTGCTTAAGCCCGATAGCTCTGAAACTCGTGCCTGGTAAATCTGTGTTAAAACTCCCCAGAAGCCTGGATGGTGCTTCACTTACAGACACAACTGCTCTGCTTGGAGGGGGCAAAGCTGTTGCCTTCCTGCTGGAAATGTTAAGGCAAATTGTGGAAAACAAGGGTTATGTCCCAAACCTTGCCCCCTCATTGCTTTACACTTTTCCTTTTGGGGAATGCAGGTCCCATTGGTACATATAACTGAGAGAAAATGCTGGGGTCTAAATCTTGCCATTTCCTGCCTCCTGCAGGAAGGTCACTCAGCAAAGATATCCAGATCCATGCATCCATCACGTGTGAGGACATGGTATTTTCCTTTTCCAAGCAATGTCCAGCTGCAAACCACAGAAGCCTCTTTAGCCACAGAGGCATAAAGATGCATCAGAGAACATTCTCACAAATTATATGCATCTTTATGCAGAAGCAAAGCCAAAGTTTGCTGCTTCCCCCTGTAGTGTAAAAATTCCTGTACAGATTATACACCTTATTAATTCTAGACCAGTGAACATTCCTCCTAGTTTATAACAAAGTGTTACATTATTAGTCAGGCTTCCCAGCAACTTTTGATAAAAATGGTGTTTTTATTGCTGTATAAAAAATACAAGGCGAGTTAAATGTTCGGTATTTTCTTATAAAATATTTAAGTTTATAAACTGTTGCAAACAGGCTGGTGTTTATATAATATTCACAGACATCTGTAATGCCTCTCATGAAAGCTAATGTATAAGCTCTTAGCTACTGCAAAAGGGTTTTAAAGATGCTCTGCCCATCTTAAAGTGTAATTCTACATAGTCTGAAGAGCTACTTTGATAACAGTTTGTTTTGAGCTTAATGTTTATTCCTCCCACTGCTGTCTAGGCTGAAATTTGCTTATTTTATATGTAAGGGCCCCAGTGCATTTAAAATTTAAATACCTGACTAGGAGACACTTACTCAGCAGAAGGCACACACATGCTTAATTTCAGGTACATGCTTACATACTTTATGTCTCAGGACTCAAACCATGCACCCACATTATTTAACAGACAAAAAACCAGCTGGGAATAGACATTTCTGAGGCAGACAAATGTATTTCCCAAAGGAAAGAAGCTCTAATGACTTCTTTTCCAGGTATTGCCCCACTATCTACCACTACTAAGAAACAAAAGAGTTGTTTCAGCTTCTGAGTTGTAATTCTTTTTGTGTGCTCCTGTAGATATTTTATTTTTGTTGCTAAAATGAATACTAAAGCTACTGAGATCACAAGCACACAACTGCTCCTACATCCAACCAAATGGCAATCAGAAGTGGGACCCTTCTCCCCTCACCAGTAGACTGCAAGGTGTCATATTTGCACCTTGTGACATTTTGATGTGAAACACCAGGAAGAGTCAAGATATAATACTGATAATACTGATAATTCTGAGTGCCTTGTTTAAAACAGAACAAAGTCAGAGAGGCTCTCCATGGGCTTCTCCTTCAGCTCACTTAGAGGCAGCAGAGCTGATGCAAGGAGGCTGTAAGTCTCAACCACACATCCTGATGCCAACAGCTGACCAGCACAGTCTGGAGAGACTTGTAGCATTCCCTTCAAACCTATTTCCACTACACTTCAAGTGTAAACTGGGATCAAATGTGGTTCTGAATCCAAAGGCTCACAGTGAGGATCTCAGGTTACACTCATCTGGCTCCACTCAATGTCTTCAGAGCACTGAAGCCCAGCAATCACTTTATGGCTTCTGCAGATGGAGCATTTGCAGCATTTCACTTTGAAAAGGCCCAGTGGTTGGTGATCAGCACCAAACCACCAACCAGCTCCACTGAATGCCAGGCTTTGTGCTCCCTCACACAAGTCACAGACTGAAAAACAGCAATGCAAGGTCCCACAGCAATGTTTACATTAAGGAGCAAGTTCCATATCTACCTCTTTCTTCCCTCAACCACATTTTATAAGTTCCAACATAGCAGATTGCCAGGTGATGGTCAGAGCTGTGATCTCACACTGGGGCAAGCACTTCTCACACGTGCTTTGGGCCAGGAGAAGACAGCCACCAGCTGGCTGGCAACTCCAGATCTGAGGGGCAAGAACAAGCTGCAGGAACGGAGCAGATGACCTGTAAGAAGGTACAAGAACCTGAAATGGGGATCACATGAGTGCCACACAAGTAGACCTCATGAAAGAAACAGCTCTGAAATTCTTCCAGGGCTTGGCACCTGACTATTTATGAGTACACACTATCTCACTGTGTACTGATAAATAAATTGCACACTGACCATCTCCCCTGGTCCTTCCCTCAGCCCTACCCTGGCTGTGCTGGGACTTTGCCCATCTAAATGTAATCACACATTAATATGGTGGGAGTCAGTCAAGTGCTACAAGAAAGTTTTAAAACTCACCTATCCCAGTCAAAAGACTGATTAAAGGAAAGCATGTCACTAGACTATTCCTCTGGGCAGACATACTCGTAAATAAATACGGGTTGTGAAAGTAAACGAGCAAGGGCAGCTGTAGGATACACTGGAAGAGTACCTTTCCCCTCTACAGCACACAGATGAATCCAGTCTCAGAATTTTTCTATTTATTTATGATGATTGACATGTAGTTGGTACTTGATTTTAAGGAAAGTTACGATGAGAAGTAACATAATGTGCTGTTTTCCAGGAAACATGTGGCAGAGCTGGTATTCGTCAATGTGGAGCACATGTGGCAGGTTGTCTGATGGGAGAGGAAAACCTGCACTCGACACAAAGTGCATTCAGAGAACACTTAAAAGAGAAACTAGATGTTCTTATATCCCACTCTGTTACTCATGCAGTGCCCAAAAGTAACTCTAGCCTGCTCTTTCTTCTTTACATCACCTTTGTTTCAAGGGTGTGGGAAATTATTTGGCACCTTCTGTTGTCTGCATCCCATGCTTATAGATAATCTGGAAATTTTCTGTTTTAACCACATTATATATCATAGCCAAAAGTGTAGGGGACTGGAGCTGTCCTCAGTGCATTCCCAACAGCTTTTCTCCTGTGAAGAACACCAGATTTTTATGTTGTTCCCCTGTGCAATTTACAGGACCTGTGGTCATGGAGGGGAAGTTCCACAGCACTAAAAGGCCTAAAGCAACTCCAGGACAAGAGCTCTTATCCTGTGAGAAACCTTTCAGAGTCCTAAAAGGGTTTTTTCCTTAGTTTCTACTCCTGCTTTATGTATAAGCAAACTATTTTTCCCCATCATTGGATGGGTCTGCCAACTTATGGGTCTGTGTCCTTGAGAAAACTCATCTTTACAGTAAATGCAGAAACACCTAATTCCCTCTAAACTCTTGCAGAATGACAGGCAAAGCCAGTGCAGCAGATCACATCTGTGCTAAACTCACACAAGCAATAATTCCTTCACAGGTCCAGTCTTTCTGGAGGATCTTTCTCCATCCACATCTAAATGGCCTCCTTTAGAGTTTTGCAAGCCAGGACTGGGCAAACTGACAGGTTCTTTCTGCTCTTTGTGTTTTAATATGCAGTAACTTCATCTCTGGTATCTGCACACAGTGGCCAGAAAGGCGCCCACTCTTTTGGTAGGTAAATGGCATCTGGTTCACAGAGCAACACAGAACAACAGAAATACTTGCACAGACAAACAGCTGTTCTCAAAGATCCTCTGTACAGTGCTAATGGCACAGAAGATGACCTTCAAAGATTTTTTGTGCGGTAAATTAACTCTCCTCAAAGCATGAATTTATAGAAGAAGGGAAAAAAACGCAGAAAACATCAAGACTAAAGTGTTTTCCTTCTCAGGACAACAACATTCTGGTAAATTTAAAAAAATATATTTTTAAATATATAATTATAAGCAAGGAACAGCCTGAAAATATTCCCATCCTTTCCCTTTTTAATTTAATGAGGGGCATTAATTAACAGTGCCAATAATAGACTGTTGTGGTAGCTCATCACTACCACTACAACCCAGCTGTAATCAGACAGAAAGGTATCAAGGGTTGGCCAGTGCAATCATTACCAGATTGAGATTATTCAAGGAAAGAAAAAAAAAAAGAGCAGGAGTTTTTTCTTTTTTTAAAAAATGAACCTTTGTTTATTTGATTAACTCCTTGCCATCTATTTTAATTTTCCTTTTCTTCATGTAGTCATTTTCCACTCATCTCTCCCAGCTCCTCTGCTTGCTTTGCTTAGCAATGCACTTCTTGCAAGCACATGAAAACTGTTCCAATGGTACCAATCATGCATATTCTCAAAAGGCAGGCTTACCCTAAAAAGCACTTAGAGTCAGAGCAAGATGCAAGACAAGTGGATCCAGCAAATGAATAGGAGGCATCACAGTGAGACAATTATGATGAATATAAATAAGCTGGAGAAAAGAAATATCATTTCACTGAAACATGCAATTTTGCTGAACCCAAAATCATTCTTGGAGACAAATCTGTCTTCAGAGAGCTTTCAGGATGAGGATTTTTGAGGTTGCGTCAGCTGTGATCAAAGGGAGCAACATCACAGATATTTAGACTGAGTCTGTCCTCATCCTGCAGTGGCAAATCCTGAATGTGAGAATTGCCATTATCTGGCCATCTCACGGTGCAAAGTTCACAAGAGCCATTTTTGGGTAGGAGAATGTTTTTAAAGCCAGTTAGTCCACATGCTCTCTTGCTCTTATTTAGAAGTCACTCTGCAGCACTAGGTAGAAATACCTGAGCTAATCCAGCATGAAGCAGCTGGAGTAGAGAGAGCAGCACAGGCACTCTCAGCTGCCCAGAGCCATCAAGTGGGGATCCCCACCACCACACACTGCAGTGGGAGCACTCGGGCAGGTACAGGACTGCACAGCCTCCTCTGGACACCCACAGCCTTCTCTGGGCTCTGCACACACCTCTCTGCTTTACCCCGAACAGCCAAAGCTGCAGCAGCTCACAGAGCACTGCACATTTCTGACATGGTGCAATAAGTCAGACAAATCTGATCACCCAAACTCTGCCAGTAATTCCAGTTAGCAATGATCTACAGGATGAAAAGCATCCAGCAAAATACAGCAGTTTTGAGGGGTTTATTGTGGGTTATTTCTTTTCCCTTTTTCTTACTTTTTTGCCCATGAGGGAATTACTAATGGTTCCAAACTGATATTAATTGGCTCGCAGCTCCACATACATTGTCAAACTGCTGGTCAGCTGGCGGGCACGCCGTGCTTTCCCAGCAGATTTCTTTCACAGCTGGATTTGCCATCTGAAAGGTCCTTCCCATTTCCAGCTCTGCAATCCTTCCAGGCAGAAGGGAGAAAAGGAACAGACAGATGCCTTTCCACAGAGATGTAACAACCCTAGCAGGTTCTCAGCATGTCAATAACAATCTAATCAGGCTGCATTATACTGAGGGGAAAATGAGGTCTCTGACTTTGCCAGAACACTTCACACATCCGCTTGCTCTTACAAACACATACAACACACTCCAGTTTCCAGATGCAGATAAGGATAACCACAGTGTGGAAAACAATCCAAGAACTAGGCTAGCCAACTCCTAGCTGGACCTCAGCCTCTTTCCACCTCCTCTCCTTGCTCTGGAATAACAATCGCTGCCTGTAAATTTAATGAAATTTCACAGACAACTGCTTTGTGTTGATGTCGCAGACAGTGCCCTGCTGCTCTGAGTATTCACAGGAAAGCTGTTCCCACCTTGCCTCTCCCCCTGTCCTGGTGTAATCACAGGGAAACCTGCAAACCTAGCTATGCCCAGGAAGCAGGAATTTGTCCTGGAAGAGTCCTGATGGCACCTTGAGAAAGAGCAGCTGCAAGGAGCTCTCCTCCCTACATGGGCAACCAATTGTACAGAAATGTCCTGCAGCTCACAAAAAAATAGTACACCAGGATTTTCTGTGCAGTCCAGCTCCTACCAGAGCTCCCTCCCCAGGCAGGGCTGATTAAAGCTGACCTAATCCTGACTGTAAAACTGAGGGTTTGATCTTCAGATGACCACAGTTAACCTGAACTAGTCACTAACCAGTGAATCAGAGAGCAAAGAACCACCCCCCAGACAGCAGAGCTGCATGCTGGCTGCTTCTCCAGTGTGCTCCAAGGCAAGGACTTGTATCCAGTAGCAAAAAAAAATTATAAAACAGCAAAATAGGATTCTGAGTCCAGACTCACTGCCTGCAGGAAGGAGGAGGATTTTTTTTTTTCCTTTCCTGGCCGATTACCTAAAGAAAAAAAAAAATAGAGAGAGAGAAAAAAAATTACTAGCTCCAGTGAATGAAAAAGAACCTTTTAGTCCAAACTCCTCAGTCAGGCCATCCAAATTCCCGGTTGCCTTGATCTCTTTTCCAGCCAATGAGCTCCTCTTAAGCTCTGACTGATGGTGTTGTATATTTAAAAATGTGTTTATTCTGACAGTTTGCTCCTCTTTTATGTAAGAGGACAGGCAAGCAACTCATCCCCAAAACCTCAAGGAGAGATCACAAACCTTGGCTGCAAGACTATTTGGCTCCCTGAAGACTGTTGATTCTTGGACAAACTGTTATTCCATCCCTAAAAGATGTACTTACCCTGAAAAAGTAAATGCACACACAAACATACAACTGGGTATTAAGAGCTTTGGTAGATCTGTGACTCTGGCCTTGTGACTAAAGTGTCAGCTGCTTCTGCAGAAATGGACATGGTAGTGGAAAAAAAAAAATCCCAAACCAAACAACAAAGGAAGGGCGAACACTGAACTGCCCACAGCTGCACTGAGCTGAACTTCCATGGCTAAGCCACTAACGCTGCGCTCTCCTCAGTGCCTCAGTGCCAGTGAGGTTATGGAAACCAGACAGGCAAACAAGTGGGAATTTCTAAACAGATCAAGGGCTAAAGGAAGGGGGAAAAGGGTGTGGGGGAGAACAGTCAGAGAACATCCGTTCTGTGGAGGGCTGTGTATTTCTCAGGGTACCCAGGAGAAGGGGAGATATGCCTGTACAAGAGAGGTCAGCGGGTATCAGATCACATCACCCCTTTCCTCTTCCCCTTGGCTGCCTCTTAACACTCCCTTTTGAGTGCATTTCCCTTTGGTTGTGGGAAAAGCCTATTCCACCAGCCCTCTTAAAAAGCATGTTATAGTGGCATTGCCTGAAATAGAAACCAGATTTTTGCCTTTCAAGACCCCTGCCTTAGCCTCTACTGCTAAGGCCTGACCTTCATCTGAGTGGAAAAGACAGGACTGGAAAGGTGTGCACAACCCCACTGTACCCTTAGAGAACACATGAATTACTCCAAATAGAGCTGGTGGGGCTCCTGGGTCCCTTTCACTCCCTTATCTGAATGAGTTCACCCCTGGTTTTAACAGGAATGCCTGCACAGACATGGTGGAAATACATCTCCAGATCTGCACAAGCCTCTGCATGCTCAGGGGTCAGCAGCCCTGAAAATGATGAGCAGAGAGCCACATGATGAATGGACTACAGGGACCAGATTAAAATGGACTTTTAAATCAAGTCCAGTTTCAATAAATCCTCCTATTTTTGTTACCATTGGCTAGCTTAAACTACATTTAATACTTACTATTTGTCTTTTTTTGCACAACCTATTTGTAGTTAGCAGAATTGCCTTTAACAGAACCAAAAAGAAGCACGTGAGCTCATGGTCTCCCAGGCTGCACGCTCTCACTCCATGGCCTCATTCCCAAGGGTTTCCCCTATGAAGGTCACTGCTGATATCCAGACCCTGATCTTCTGGGACATCACCCAGGTGCTGTCCTGGGGAGAAAATGGGCTGAAGGCTGGGGGCTAGTCAGGAGAGGGGACACAACCTCCATGGAGGTAGCAGAGAGCCAGGGGAGCCCTGGGAAGCAGCAGCCAGGCTGAGTGAGTCCCTGCCCAGCCCCTGCCTCCAGCTGAGCTGCTGGAGAAGCCCTTGGCCAAGCTCACACTGAGTACCCTGCCCAGAGTTCATAGCCCCCACCAGCAGGACCGAAGTGCTCTCCTCCATGCCCACTTCCAGGCTGCTAATAAGAATGGAAAAGGATAAGAAATTCATGCCTGGTTATCTTCAGATGGCATTGACTCTGGAATGCAGCCAGACAGCCATCCTGGACTGGCAGCCAGACAGCCATCCTTGCAGCCATCCTGGACCCGCAGCTTCCTTGCAAAAAAATTTCCTGCAAATCCTCCTACCTGAGGCAGTCCTGCATTTCCCACCCACATGGTTTGCCCTGAATCTTTCCAGATGGGACGTGTGGCACTTAGGGACATGGTTTAATGGTGTAATTGGCAGTGCTAGATTAACAGTTGGGCTCTGTGATTTTAGAGTTCTTTTCCAACCCAACCAGCTCTGTGATTCAGCCAGCACTGGAAGGGCTGGTGACCTCTGGAGCACTGCGTCAGGGCTGCACAGATGCCACTGATCCCCTCCCTTTTAACTTGGCGGAAAGCTCAAGTTTTCAAAAACGATTCTCTTTAACCTCTGTGAGGAAGGAGAGATCTCAGGGATTTGAGTGCTCATGGTCTTAACGCTGCATTAGCGGGCAAAGGAGCTTGTTTGGGATTCTGCTCAGGGAAGGGTGGCTTGGAGGAGCAGGTCAGGGAATGTCAAAGGCGGATCAACACCGAAGAAGATGGTTGTGTTTTTCAACGAGCTCTGCTGCTAAACATGCCAGAGACCAGGAGCTAGGAGGGAGGAAAGGGTGTATGGTGACATGGAGTAAGGGAGAGAAAGCCTTAGCCAGCAAGACAAGCATCCTGAGTCACGCTGCTGGGGAGGTGAGCCTGCTTTGCCAAGGAAAGGCTGACAGAAGAAGTCAGATGCCTGGAGTAATTCCACAATGTTATAAAATAAAATAAAAATAAATTTACAAAGGACTGGGGTAATTCTAGCCAAAACCAGAAAGCAAAATCCCACTGATGTGAACAGCAGCCATCCACAGCTCCGACTGCCAGAGCTGCCCCTGTTTATGTGTAGGACCAAGGGGGTGAGCAAGGGGGTGAGCAAGGGGGTGAGCATGGTCTGTGCCAGGGGTTTGGATGAGCTGCAGCCCTGGGCTGCTGCAGAGCAGCTCCTGGTTAACCAGCCAGGCACGGGAGGCAGAGAGCTCCATCCGCAGCTCCTGTGGCCAGGACCAGCGTGGCTCCACGCAAGCGTCGAGAGGAGCCGTGTGCTCGGGCCCAGCCCCAAACCCCGACACGGGAGGGAGCCGAGTCCTGCGCCCGCCTCTGCCCCGCCCTGCTCGGCCCTGGAGGCGCCGCAGCTGCGAGCATGGCCAAGACGAACATTTTTAGATGAGAGAGGAGCTTGTTTTGCTGACTCATAGATGTGATTATCATAAAGATGCAGGGAATTTGGTGAACTCTGGTTTCACTTTGCTTAGGTCTCCACAGCTTCTCTCTATGGCTATAATCCTTTTCTAACTTCTATTTTCTTTTGTAAAACCTCCTACATTTCGCTGAGCTTTTAATTAGAAATGCAACAATGAAAATCTGATTTTTTAAAAAATATATACCAGAAGCACTATGCTACATACCAAGGCCTTTGAAAACACACCAGAGTTTCTCTGTCAGCAGACCTCAGTCATTTTTTTTAACTGACAAAGTGTAAAGTGAATACAATATCATGAAAAATGAAAATAATGGGTTTTTTCCATCATTACTTAGGCACTAATAAAGAACAACATTCGTAGTCCTCTGAGAACTGGGGTAAAGTTGGGACTGACAACAGGAGGAAACCATATTTCCATTTTGTCTTGTAAATATTTTTCTTGCACTGCTTTGCTTCAACACCAAGGGTCTAAGGACCAAGGCACAACAGTGTGTGTAGGCAGAAATAAGATCTTTCATTAGATGAACCGGAATAGCTGGGAAAATTAGATAAGTTTCCAGGTGCTTCCTAACCAGTCTCTCTTACACAGCCACTAAGACAAATCTATTGAAACCCGTTGAAGCTGGAGGGCTCTGTGGGCTCTGCTTAGGTTTGCTTTCAGTCCTTGTTTCCAGAAGCACAAGTGCTTTTTACAGCTTACCTGACTGAAGGGCAAGGATTAGACCTCTTCACTTTCAGAAAATGTCTGTCCACTCCTTAAACCATCCAGAACCACTGCAATTCTTTAGTAGCTCTGCTTGCTCCCGGGCTCCTTTCTTTTCAATTGTGAAAAGAGTGATTTAGAATATAAACACACAGACCCCATTAAAAAAAAAGCACAGATAAAACCAATTTGCTAATATGAAATATCATATCCACTTTTAGTCCCTTCACAAGTTCAATTCTCACCAAAACCCACGTCAGATAATGTTTGGTTGCTCTCAGAACAGCGACCTTGTAGTGTAGCTGCTGAGAGCAGAACAGATGCCAGCCTATTTCAGTGCCCTGTGACCAAGCCACCAGCTCCATCCCAACTCCATAAACTTCACAGAGAGGGGAGGAAGAGGAGGAGGTTAAAACGCCCAGCAGAGTGCTCTTCCCAGGTAGCACAGACCTGCCATTCTGAGAACTCAGCAGATACAGATGGAAATCACTGATGGAAAAGCAGGGCGGCAGAGAACAGAGATCACTCTTGCTGATCTGAGTCTCGGCTTAGCAGTGTGAGGGGCTTCTGTGCATATGTACTGAAGGAAAAGAGCTCTCAGTACTGCTAAAAATGATCTTAACCTTTGCAAATAAAAGCAATGATTGTGAAAGAGGTGACAAGGTTGTTCTGGATACTCTAAATGAAAAGTGCTGCCATTTTCCTGCCTCCTCTGGATATGGCACTGCAGTTAATCAGAATTCAATGATAAATAGTGCTGGGAAGGAGAATGGGTTTTACTTGCTCTAAGCAGAGGACAGTCAGCAAAAAATCCATGAGGGGCTGTGAAGCAGAGATCAGCCTAACCTGGCTCATAGACACATCACAGGATTTCAGCACCATCAGGGCAGCAACCACCATGTTCAGAGCTGCTGAAGCCGTGGTCACAGCTCAGCAGCCTGCAGAGCTCTTTCACACCCCACCAGCAGACCTCAGCAATGGGGCTGAACTCAGATGCTTTAGCAACAGGCAGCACAGAAAGCCCAAAGGATGACTGAATATGAAGTCTTTCTTTGGAAGAACAATGGAAAAATCCTCCAGCCGGGATCTGAATGAGTAACTGGTCCTGACACCTGAACTACCAGCAATCCCAAGGGCTGCTTTAAAAAGAGTAACAAAATCACAAGATTTGTCAGCAGATTTTCATTATGAGGAAGCTGAGGTCAACCATATTTCTAAATTAATTTTCTAGTACATCTCAGTTAGACTTTAGGTAATAGTCCCTCCTCCACCCTCCCCCTCCTTTTTAATAAGTACAATTTACTAGAGTTGCATAAAAATGAGTAATACATTAGTTTCACTTAGACCCAATATGAAATGAGTCATTTCTTTCCAGCACATGACCAGGCTGTTATGTCTCTCCTAAGCACACCACAGAAAGATAAAGATGTTACTTTCTGCCCATAAACAGACACAGTAAATCATCTGATTCTTTGAAGTGACAATGAGTTCACCTCCTGAAAAGGTCCATTTGAAGTGCACCTTTCCCTGTCCTAGCCACATCCCCCCAGCCATGTCAGGCCCTGGGAAAGGGGCACATACTTTGTTCCCAGACAAGCCACGTCTATCTCCTCTAGCTGACAAGGGGGGGAAAGGTCTCTTTGACAATGGGCCCCAAGGGAATTAACATGGCACCTTTATTTACAGATCCAAGGCTTGATAAGCCAAGCACTACATGCTCCATCCCATTCAGGTTTAAATAACCAGTATTTATTCTTGCCCTGTTTTGGGCTTTTCTGCCCCTCTCATCTTTGCAGCTCTCTGCCTCTCAGACACTCCCTTTAGGGAGGTGGTGGGTTCTGACAGACAGTGAAGTGCAATGTTTGTGGAGATAACATGATGGCATTGAAACTGCTTTTCTGTCCTCCCCAAGCTCAGCTTTGCCTTTTGGCTTTATCCCTTATATTTGAACTAGAGGGAACTGCATAGGCCAGGGATTCCTTATCTTCTCGTAAATTAGGCTCAATATAAGAGAACCTGGCCAACTAAACCAAGACAGTTGTTCTCTCTTAAAACAGAGACATTTATATTTAAAACTAAGAATGCAGCAGAAACAAACTCCCCAGCATAGGGTAGAGCCCTTTGGCCATTTTGCCCTCCCACCCCAAAGCAAAAGAGGGTATTTGGCATCCACGAAGCAGAATGTGCTCTGCAGTGCTCCCAGGAACTCAGCAGCATTCGGGAGCCAGTCCCATCACAGGAGCACCACACCTGGTTGTTCCATACCCCAAATCACTGTCTCACACACTGGCAGGGGGGATCAACCCTCCCTTGGCTCTGTAGTGGCAACAACACTTCTGTAAAATCTGTTACGCTGAAATCAGGTTACGCTGAATTTAGGGTGGATTCACTGAATTATTATTTTTCTTTGCTAAATTCACCTCTGACCAGTCCTTTGGTAACTCTATGGTAAACATAAGCTAATCAAAGGCAGGATTAATGGCAAAAACAAAAACAGTTATTAACCTATTTACTTTAACACAGCCTGACAGAAACCGGCCATTGCATCCAAAAATCTCACCTTAGGGAGGAGCTCCCATGTCCCTTCCACATCTTTTATATCTTCTCTGGCCTCCTTCACATCTGAGTTCACAGAGCATGTTTTAGACATACCAGTGGACACTCCCCAGTGTCAATCTCATTGACAGCTCCAATCACTGTCAGCAAATGTACCCTGGCAAGCATCCCTGATAGAGTCTAACCCAACCTTGCCCTTCACTGCCCTCCAGAAACCAGCCCATAACTTACTGACTACAGAATTCGTCTTTTTCCTTCCCAAGGAAATCTCTTTACTGGACTAACTGACATAGCAAGGAGAGACAAAACACCTTTCCTGCTCCCAAACCTGTTCTCAAGGTCAGCAATGGGAGTAGGAGATTTTTCATTCCCACTGGAGTATTAGTTGGTTCACTGGATTTGTAGGACTGACTACAGCATTTACATCCATGTGCAGCTTTCAAATCTCTTAAAGTAGTAACTGATGTATCAATTAACACATTTTCTATGTGGGGATGATCATCCTGCTCACAAATATCCAACAGCATAGATAGTATCAAGCAAAGTATTCCCTACATTTATGAATAGATAAAATTTTGTGCCAGCAAGGACAGTTCAGTGTCCCACTATGCACAGAGATTCAAAGGTTTCCCCCCTGCTTAATCAAAAAGAAATTAGGAAAAAAAAGGAGAGAAAACTCAAAAATCTTATTGTCACTTTAAGTTAGAGGCAAGCAAAAGAAGATTTTTTTTCACATTTTTTGATTTGGTAATAGTAAAAAATCATTGGTTTACACAAGACAACTGTATTCCTCTGGGTTTATACAAACATGGCCAAGACCACAGTGCTAGTAAAAATTCACAAAAGCTGCTCTCCTGCCTTCACATCTGCTTTTTAAATCCTATGACACTTCTGCAAACTCAACTCCCACCCCCTTAGCACAATCCATGGAGCTACAAATGGGTCACCTGATGATCCTTTTCAGATCCCAAATCCAGGAAGTTCTCTTGCGTTGCTCAAAGTTTGACTCACCAATTGTGAAATCACTTTTTTTTTTTTTTTAAATCTTTTTATATGAAATGTATATCACCATCTCTTCACTTCACAGTCTGAGCCAGTTTTTAATCCACTGCCTTCCACCACCTCAGTCCTGAGGGTGCACTGAGGTCATGTTTCCTATATTTTCTTTGAAATCATGAAACCTACAGGGAAAGGGAAGGGATGGTGGTGAGTAGAATGTATTTTAAGCCCTTCTGTAACTCAAGACCTGGAGCTATAGGAAAGGACTATGCATTGCAGCACTGATGATCAAATCATGAGTTGGCAAGACTGGGCTTTCATTCAGCTGAACCACAAATGCACTTGAAACACTGACTTGCTTTTCTCCTTTTGTTTCAGATCTGCTCAGCATCTTTGCTGACATAAAATGACCAAGGTCATTCCTGCTCTGAATCAACATCAAAAAAGGGAAAGGAAGAAAAGTGAAAATATCACTCTCCAAATCTTCATCCCACAGCATATTCCAGAGGGCACAACTTGATCATACCTTCTCTCACTCTCCCGTGACCTCTTGCAAAATAATCCCTCCTCACATGCAAGTTATAAAGCACAGCAGTTCCTTTGACACTGAAAGTGCACGCTGGCTGTGATGGCAAGATAAAAGTCCTCCAACAACACACAGAATTCCAGCTTATCTTGAGAAAAATGATAGCTCAGCCACAAATGGTGAGGGCTGTGCAGTGAAGGCAGCTTGCCCAAGGTTATGGGGGATCCACATTATGGAGAACTCAGACTCTCCACCCTTAGGCTGATTCAGCACACAAGTGATGGAGGCAAAAGGTCAGCTGCCCTGAATTGTGGATACTGAGTACCCCCAAAACCAAACTGTGCAATAGGAGCTCCCTTCCCCTTCCCAAACCTCAGAAAGCGCTTGCAGGACATGGCTGTGCTGTGCATCTGCCCCCAGACCAGCAGCCAGATGATGCCTCACACCATCACCAACACAAGCCCTAAAGCAGGGTGACTCTTACTAGTCCAGGTTTGAGGCTGCTTCTTACTGCAGCCTGTGCAGGAGGGAAGTCAGTCTGTTTGGGACTGTGCTTCCTCCTCTATTTTCAGTCACATGGACACAGGACTACAGCATGCAGGGCCGAGCCTCACTGTAAGAGTGGAAACAGCCAGCCCTAGGAAGTGCACCTGCAGCACCATTTCCAGCCCAGGCTCTGTTCCTGGGGAAGCTGCCCCTTGACCACCACCTTTCCCTCAATACAACCCCACCTATTTCACTGCACAGCAGAGAGGCAAACACCAAGCTCCAGATCACCAAGGATATTGCAGGCTCCTTTATGTATCAACTGCAAAACCTGAGCCAAGCCCAGAGACAGCTTTAGGCTGTAGTGTGTATCCAGGGGAAAAAGCATTTCTTGATCCTCTACCAAAGACCTCTGCCTGCTCTCAGACTCGCACTGATCACAGCTAAGGAGTGAGAGAGGAAGAGCATGTTATATTTTTTTCCTTTAGACAACGCCCCAAAAGTTCCTCTGTTTGACTATGGAAAACGCAAATGATGTGGGTGTTTAAACTGATCACCCTGGCAGTGATTTAAAAAGAAACTACACAGAGCCAGGAAACCCCAGATTTATAGAGCTGCAGCCTTATTTCCTCGTAGCATGAAGGAGAAAACCTGCCTGCACGCACATGTTTTTCCAGCCCCCAAATTTGTTATCTGTCCTGGTCTTACATCAGAAAGTATGTCTCAAAGATACCTCCAGGTAAGCAGGAATAAAAGCACAAGCCCTTTTCAAGCAAGCCAGAAGTCATGAAGGCAGATAAAGCTATGGGCTTGCCTTTTTGCCTGCTCTTAGACACAAACATTTAGGCCACTGAGTAGGAGAAACTGTGAGCCAGTCTCTGCTCAGGAACCCCAGAATCCATTTCCAAATGGCAACTTACACCTGAATAAAGAGCTGGCAAATGGGACAGCCTGCTCTACTGTAGCTCACCCCCACATGGTCTTCATCTCTTCATTTCCCTCGTTAGCTGTTTTACTGCATAATCATGCCTTTTCACAAAGTGCAGTGCCTTCTCCTGATAACATCACCCTTGGGAAGCCAAAGCACTCAAATGCAATGGCTGGCATTAAACAAGGAGAGTTATTGTTACGCTTCTTACCCCTACTTAAGCTCGATTTGGGCATAGATTAGAGGTGCAGAAAAGACGGACAACTGCTGAAAGCAGAGAAAATACTGAAGTTTCTTGTCCAAGGTAGAAGAGGGGGAGAGAAACAGGCTGGAGGTGGCTGTTCCTTAGCCAGCCTCCGCTAATCGAAGCGAGCCATTCTCATCAATATCACTTTGCTTTGGCAGCTCTTCAGGATGAAAAAAAAGAAGGAAAAAAAAAATCCCACTCCCCCCATGCAACACACTTTAATTGCTATGTGTATCACACACGAAAGAGGAAATCCAGGGGGGTAGCAACAACATGATGAGCTGCACCACCTTTATTGCTTTCAAGAGAAAATCCTTGCAGCTGGGGAGCAGGAAGGGGGAAGGTGCATCCCCCTCTGACCCACAGGGCACATTCTTTGCCACTCCATCTGCCACCCCCAGCTGCTAAACCCTCCGTCACCAGCGCAAGGTGATCTCAGAGCAAAGGCACTGCTAACACATGAAAGGAAACAATTTTGGCTGGTTGCCTCCTTACAAGCCCTGCTCTCCCCATCCCCTTCCTGCGCTTCCTCCCTGACATGTTTAAAGCATCTGAACCTCGAGGTACTGAGATATCACAGAGTGAGTTTCCCTTTCCTACCCCGCTCAGATGGCTCTTGTCAGCAGCTCCCTTCAGCCCTACTCTCAGCTGCCTGTTTTCCATGAGGATTTCCTTCCCTCCTGCTCTGGAGCCACTGCTCTGGAGCTCACATTATTTGATTTCTTGGAGCCTACAGTCTGGAGCCAGAAAGGTTTGTCTGCTTCCCTGGGTTCAGCTAATAAATTGGGATCAGGGGGTCACACAGCAGGGGACTTGGAAGCCTGAGAGCCTCTGACACCATTTTTATTAGTTTTTACTATACATACCATTTCAGGAGCCGGGATGCCATCCCAGTGGGGCCCTACCCATTGCTTAGTAACTAAGATTTTGTAATCTAAGTTTTGACAAGGTCATTTTTTACCTTGGGAGAGTGTGGGGGAGGGAGAACCCCCACATACATTAATTACACAAACACTGTGGGGACAATGCAAATAGGAGCCCATTTCCCTTTTGCATCAGGGCCAAGAATGAAAAATCTTTTTACTACAAGGCTATTACAAGCCAAACAATCCAGGATATTTTAAAAGATACACTGATACACTCCTGTCCCCTGCTTAAAGATTGGATAAGTGCATTTCAGCCTTTCTGCTGTCTATCCCTAAAAACAACCCCATGCCATCAGCCAAAATGAACAAACATGAAGGCAGCCACAGAGCCTTAATGCCCAAGTCATATTAAATGCCCCCATGCCTCTGCTGTCAGGATAGGGATGACCCTGATCAAGCTAAAATTAAGCAGCAAACTTCCACCAGCATCAGCATCCCCATGCTGATGATCACCTGGTGTTTAGCTAACCACCACACTGGGTATAAATGACCTTTTGGCAAGCTCTTGTCCCAAAAACAGATGTATGAAAAGCCAAAACACCATGGTCCTTCTGGTCAACCAGAGGCAGGTTTTTTTTCCTGATAGAAAGTTTCTTAGGCTAAAAACCAGAATGTTTAGAAGACATGAGAAACAGGGCAATAGAGTCACTGACAGCAGGCCAGTGCTGGGACAATTCCATGGGAGCAGGTACAGGTCAAAGCCACGGCAGCGTGAGCGCTGTGGTGACACTGCCATCGGCACAGGGAGATGGTGCTGGTGTGGGGAATGAGCTGCCGACATCCTGACCTGCTGAAACAAGGCAAAACAGGCATTTTGGCTCAAAGACACACAAGATGTTTTAGGGAAGGAGCCAGTCTGCCTTCCCTTGTGCACTCAGTGCTGCTCTCTTCCCTGTAGCTTTGCTGAGTTTGATAACTCTGAGCATATTTTTCTTTTTCTCTTTTTTACATCTGCTGTGATAAATCCACTGTGGAAAGAGGAAAACAGTCCTTTTGTCACTTCTACCTTTCCCTTACACCCTCTCCCCTGATCCAGAGCTGCGTGAGGTGCACGCCTCTGATGTGGTTAAAGTCAGGCTGAGGTTGGTAAGGCTTTGAGGTCCCTCAGTATGAATCTTCCTGGCTGTCACCTCATCGGGCTCCAGCACAAGCTTTGAGATTAAGTCCCAGTGTTTGTGTTTCGGGCCTTTGTTGTGGTTCCTTGATATGTTCATGATGGCCTTGGCTCTGCCACCCTACAAGCAAATGCAAAATTCACAAAGTGGTGACTCAGTCATTTTATCCACTGGCAGCAGAAGCAGCAGCTGGCAGAGGCTCAAAACAGATCAGAGAACAGGGCAACAAGTGTCTCCAAGATGGATTTCAGACAAACAAGGAAAAATGAAAAACCTGAGAAAGCATGGGGAGAAAAAGCCTGCTATTAAATAAAGAGACAGCAAAACAGCTGGAACATAGGAAGAGATCAAAAGTAAATCAGCTCTGTGACAGACAAGATGTGCTGTGCCTCGGAACAGGAACACTCAAAACACGGTGACTCCCTGGCCCATACAGATTGTTCCACTGGTTCAACTCAGCCTGCCTGTCAAAAGAACTTGCTTTTTGCTGCCAGCACTGGAAGCTCAAAGCAGAGCCTACAGATCAAGCTGTTTTCTTCCTGCTTGAGGCAACAGCCCTAAAAATAAAATGACCCTGGAGGACTCAAAGCTGGCTTGCTCGTTTGGCTGACAGTGTATGAAGTAGGAGAGCAAGGCTTGTGCTTGTTCTTCTGCAGTTCTGTGGGCTCTGTGGGCTTTCAAGTAACAAAATACATCCCCAGATGTGAAGGGGAACTTCACCATAACCTGGTTTTACATCACAGTAACACCTTCATGCCTGGAAGAGAAAAGAGTGATCCTCATAATATCTCCTGTGCTGTCTGAACACACAGTACCACAGGCACTTGCTCAGTGCACACAGAGAACTGTGAGTAACATCAGTGAGCAATCCCAGGCCACACGTCTGAGCTGAAGCTGTGAACCTGCCAATAAAAGCAAGACATCATGAGCTATGATGCACAGAAAAAGGATATTTCTATATTAACCATGTTTCTGGCTGAACACATGAGAAAGTATCACACATGGGCTTGCATGGTAAGGGACTCTATCATCAAATATCAAGTTTTCAGAAGAAGAAAAGATGGTCTTGTGCTTAAGCACAGCACTAGAATCACATCTGGATCCTGTCCTTAGTATGACCCATGGTCATCCTGTGAGACCTCAGGCAAGTCTTGTCTTAGCTATGTAGCAGTTATGAAATCATTACAGTGTGTAGTGATTTTTAATTTTTTTTTAGTATTTTTTTTTTAAACAGTGCACAACCATTTACATTCAGGGAGCTTTACAACTCATTTCTGTCTGTTTGATCTCCAGCCCCAACTTTTCTGGCAAAATAGCAATTAGAGCACAAGTGCTGAGCTGGCTCTTTGTTGCTGCCTGTGCCCTATCAGACTCTAAAAATGATTGTGACTCAGTCACCTAAGCTGCATTCTGTTTATTCATGTGTAAACTGGGAATCATTATAATTGCTTTCTAAGCATTAATTGATTATTCTTCATAGCACTACTAAGGAATTCCTAGAACAGAGACGAAGAAAACCAAGAGATCAAACAGAAGGAACAGACAGCAGCAAAACTGTAAACTGCCAATAGTTTTTTGTTTACTTCTTTTCTCTCTTTCTGAGCATGGTGCTGTGGGAGAATTGTTGCAGTCATGTCCTGACTTCAACATAGTGTGCTGTGGTTTGCTCTGTGACTTCAGTCCACCCATCTCAACTTTTCTCTGTTCAAACTCAACTCCATTTTGGAAGCAAAACTTTGCATTCTTAGGGGGCCTTATGATTGCAATGAAGAAAGTGAAGATATGTCCATTTATAAAATCCCATGTTTATCTGTCCCCATCATTAGGGGGCAAGACAGTCAGATGGATTTCAGATGACTCAAGGATTTCTAGGAGTAGTTATCTCCTTCTGCAACTTCTCTGTGCATTTGTGTAACTCTGGTCACTGCCCTTACATCCATAACCACATTTTCTCCAGCTGGCTGAAGTCCTTCCAAAGGTCTGCACATGTCCCTGCTTGTTAAAAAGGAAGAGGCTGGAAAGAAATTGTGACATACTGATCTGCATATAGAGAAATTAGTTCCCTTCCTTCCTGCCTTGCGTGGGGCATGGATGGAGCAGCAACTACATTTCCAAAGCTAGTAAAGAACTCAGTCAGAATGGCAGTAGCTGTGTTATTTGGGCAGATTAACTTCACCCCCTTCATCATTTCCAACAACAAAATAACTTAAATAAAAGACAAATCCAATTACAAAACTGGGGTTTAGCTCTCCCCCAGGAAAAAAAAATAAAAGAGGAAAAAAAAACCAAAAAAACCAAAGCAACAGTAAAAATACAAGCCTAAACCAGCCATCTTACTGGTTTCAATTCACTTACATGGAAAGAGGCAGGTATATGGCGTAGCTGAGTAATGCAAACAGTCTCCTTTTCCCTAATGGAGTATATGCTCAGCTCATAAAAAATACAATTTTACAGAGTCAGAGTTTTAGTTTTGCTTTTTATGGTGTTAGACCAAAATTATTTTACTATTGTAGTTATTTAGTCACAGGTCAGTTAGTCACACAACAGCAACTGCTGTCACAGAAGATTAATTTGAAATATGGTCTGCACATTTTACTCCTAAAAAATTAGTTTCCTCTCAGGTAACAACATTGAAATGTATTGAAAGCAAAAAGGAACGTTCCAACAAGCTGGTAAAGATTCAGACAGGTATTCTCAGCTGTCTCTGAGACACTCAGAACTGTCCCACCTGAAGCCCAGAAGTTTCTCATGGAGGAGGAGAAAGTTATTTAGGAAAAACACACAAGTGAAAAATCAGACTTTTGGGTCAGCAGACAGCTAGCTGAACACTCTCTTTTCTCCTTGGAGAAGGTTTTAATGGAAAAACTGACTGATTTGGCAGAGACTATTCCAAGACAGTGATACTGAGTCATAAAGCAAAGCTGTAGCTACCATGCAGCCTTATCCAATGGCCCTGAAGTCAAGAGGAAGGACTGGACCAGGCCCATACAAATTAAATAAAGTTTGCAGCATGCCTCTTATTAGCTCAGACCCACTGGAAGAACTGGCAATGAAAAGCTGCTGCTGCTGCTTTCAGAACAGCTCTTCCCTCACTATTAGCAGTATCATTTCTGTCCGAGGATGTTCTGCAAATTGTGACAGGCATCAAACCAAGGAGTGTTCCTTGCACTTTGTTGTTCAAAGAGAAGGGGGAAAGACAGTTTCACAGCTGTAGGCTGAGCATGAAAAATGTGGCAGGTGACAGAAAGAGGGTCACCACGCTGTGGGAGCATCTCTGTTTGACAGTGTATGGGCTTGGTTTTCTGTTATATTGTGTGAGTTTAGTGCTGGCAGAACAGGGAAAAATGCTAGTTACCTAAACCCTGGGATGAGGAGCAGCAGCAGCCACCACTTAATAGGAAAAAACATTCTCCTTCTGATGAAGGAGGGAACAAAATCTATATAAAGGATAAGCAGTAACAGAAATCAGACCTGGGAGCATAAAAAGGGATACTAAAAAAAAAAGAAGCTCCAGGATGGACACTGAACAAACCTAATTGATCTCCTGACACAAAGCACATCCCTTGAAGTCAGACATCCCTTTCAATCAGGGGTAAGGACCAAAAATTACAAAGTACAATAATCTGTCCATTCCAGAGAACAGAGAAGAGACAGAGACAGGATTCTATGTTACAGGACAAAAAGGGAGCCTTTGACCTCCATCCCTCAGCTCTCAGTTTGGATGCAGGAGGGGAACAGCAGAGGTGGCAACAGCTGCTGGGGCTGCAGTGCTCAAGTCTCACTCGGAAGGACCCCAGGGAGGTGAGGAGAGCCCCCGACCACAAACTGCTGCACCAGTAAACCCTGCCCTTGATGGATTTCCATTGGAGACTATGGTCAGGAAGACACTGAATGCAAAGAGAGGATGAGAAGAAGAAATGATTTAATTAACTACACTACAATGCCAAAAGCCTGGGTAATAAACAAGAGGAAATAGAATTAGTCATTTATGAGCACTAATTTGACCTAGCTGCTATTACTGAACCTCATAGAAAGATTTGCATGACTGAATGTTTAAATCAATGTTTATAATCTACTTAGATAAGGCCTAGATCTTAGAAGAAAATGAGGAGTGGAAAAGATATATTTACCTATAACCAAGTCATGGGCAATTGAAAGAAAAAAGCTGTCCTGAATGTTTCCTACTTGATGACCTGGAAAAAGGAGCAAGATAGCATGTTAGCTGTTATCCCCTCCCATCCTGCTGGAAACCAGGGTCACTAGTACAAAAATTGGTTACTAGTGAGGTGTAGAATCAAAAGACAATCTAACATCAAGGTCTCCCTCATGAGAGGTCATTTCTAAACCCTTTTAGAACTGCTAAATATCCCTGCTGTAAATGTGTCAAGGTGGCAGAGAAGTCACCAAGCTGGGGAACACCTCAACATAGTCTTGATAACAATGCAACAACCATAAGTACAATTAATTATTACTCAATCACTCTTGCTACAGGCAGCAACACCAAATTGTCTAAATTAGTAATGATATAACCTTGGTGCCCTGAAAAGCTCTCAGCTTTCTGACACTGTTATGAGCAATTCAGCTGACTGAAAATGTCTCACTAATGTGAGATGACCAAATGTGTAATGACTAAATGTGACTGGGACTTGTTTATGAACATCCTGCCAAAAGCTCCACATGCCACAGGCCAATAGCCCAGAGGAGAGATGGTACTGGTCAAATAACTGATCCACACTAACAAATTGCAGAAATCTAATAAACCTTCCAAAGGCACTGTGCTTCTCTGAGGCCAGTTAATAAATATGCTCTGTTGGTAGGTCCCAATGGTGTCTGAAATCTGTTTGTTGATATAAAACAAGCAAGTTTTTCATTTGGTTTAGGCCATACCCGTTATTTGCTGCCATATCTTGCCCATCTCCAAAGTACACTCTGAATAAAAGGATAAAAAAAGGCAAGGGGATGGTATCATTGGTGTTAAAAGATCCTCCAGAAAGAAAACCCCAAGTCCTTGTGTAATGCTGCAGAGACAGTGCTCTCTGCTGAAGATCATGGAGAGCAAGAAGGAAATCATCATCCACTGACCTTCAACCACGCATGGCATGCCATGACCTTGGCCTCATTTTTAACCTCTTCCATGCCATGCCTTGATGCCAGCCCTGCAGGGTGTGCCAGCTGAAACCTCAGTGATCATTTTAAAGTGACAGATGGAGTGTCAAAGCAAAGAGCATCTGTCCAAAGAGCCCCAGTAGGTGATGCTTCTCAGAGTATCTCCTGAACATCTGCAGTAATTAAATGCTTAAGCTGAACAAGATTTAATTTTGCAGGCTGTGTTGAATCAGATATAGTTCACTGCACAGGGGCTCTTGATCTGCTCTGCGTGCCTAGAGAATAGTTTTGCTTCTCCCTAAGTCCTCTTCACCTTGAACTTCAGAATTATGGCAGCTTGTTTGTTCAAAAAATAGGCATTTATTGAGTAAATACACAATTTGGCATCCAAGAAAGTTGTTTCCCATGTCTAAAAGGAGACCACGATCAGAAAAAAACACAAAGAAAATGAGAAGCGAGAGAGGCCAGAAACTTATCCAAGTGGGAGGCATTGGAGTTTGATATCCCAGTGCAGGGATGAAGTGCATTCCCTTCCCTCCCATCAAGGGGAGGCAAAGCTTCACAAGTCAATATCAAAGACACAACAGAGACCATTTCATTTGCTCCCATTTACACATACCTGAGGCATCCACCATTCCCTCCTTCCCACCTCTGGCATTCCCAGCAGCTTGAATTGACGTGCCTTGTAGCTTGACTCTCTCATTTTAAAAGAACAAGAAATACCTCATTTGGGAGAACAGTGATAAATCTGCTGATTTGAAAGAGAACCTGTACCCAGTAAAAGCCAAAAAAAGCAGCTGAGGAGTCAAGTCAAACATTCAGGAAGCAGACAGGTCTGTGGAGAGGAGATACCACTTCTTAAAACAGATGATGGCTGTCAGACTGATATATCAAGCCTAGCTGTAATACCATGGACCTTATTGTAGCCACAGTTCCCTGGCTACAGAAAAAAACACATTTATATGTCCTTTCCAATACAGAAAGGGGCAAGGAAACGAAACCCTTCTGTGCTGCATGGAAGGGAAACGTAATTACAGAGGGACAATTTTCTCAGAGTCCCAAGTATTTGGCAACCCTGATGGTTCTAAACAGGGAACAACTCACAAGATAAATGTTCAGCTTTCAGCACTTATTCCTCAGAGTGCAAGGTTCTCATATAGAGGTTACCATATAATACTGGATTAGTGTAAGATATTACCTTGCATTCCTGATAGAGTTTTTACACAGGTGTTCACATCCATTGCTTAACTCTCCATAGTTTATATTTTCTTCTATCTATCTATTCTAGCTTGTTTCTCAGGCACCTGTCACTTTGGGATCCTTTTTCTAGGAGCAGTAATATATTCCCTGCACACTGGACAGATGCACCAGTTACCTGCCAGCACTGGTTTTCTCCCTCTCATTCTGCTGGGGAACCCTAAAAATGCACTGTTGATTTCACCCTTCGCCAAAAGCTGAGGCTGTTGGCCCGGGAATCTCACATATTAAGAAATCCAGTTTTGCTCCCTCTTCTTACTCAGTGCATTTCCTTTCCTAGCTACAGAGCAAAAGTCTGCAGGCCACACCAGAAGAGAGAAATTCACTAATTTTTTTTGTCAAATTTGAGGGTAAGTAGGAAATTAACTGAAATGATGGAAATGCTGATCTCATTCTAAATCACAAATAACATTTAATTCTCTGTTGGTGTTTGTTCTTTGCTCACTAAGCCTAAACTGTTCACACATCTGGTGGTGCAACTTCAGAGGCATAAATCATGCAACCATAGAATAGCTTGGATTGGAAGAGACCTTAAATATCATCCAGTTCCAGCCCCACTGCTGTGGGCAGGGATACCCTCCACTAGACCAAGTTGTTCAGAGTTCCATCCAGCCTGGCCTTGAACACTTCATCATTGTCATCAGGGATTGCAGCTGGAGAATGGGCAGAACATGAACCAGTGTTTGGAGTCCAGGCTGGTACGTGCCAACAGTCACATTGGGAATAATCATCCAAGACCTTCAACTGCCCTTGTGATGCAAAAGTGAGATGATGCTTCAAAACACCCAGCAGTTGTTCTCTCCTAGATCTGACTCACTGGGATTCACAATGTCATGGCTAGCTCAAGTTTATCTTAACAGTGAAATTAAAAGCTTTTTAATCTGGACATCATTTGCATAATTCCGTACTTCAAAAGACACTTCTCCCTGTGACAAACCCCAGAACCACTTTATGGAAGGCCTAAACCCTCTCATCAAATCCTGCACCAAGTAGCACTTTGGACAGTCAGAAAACTCAGGAAGAAAGGAAAGAGATAAAAGAAAAAGGCTGTGAGAAGGAAGGGAAGCTCAAACAGGCCTAATATGTGAGTAGGGGGTGGGGAAAGAGAAGACAAAATAAAGGCCATGCCAAATGACTCTGCTTCCCCCCTATTTCATTTGGAGAGAAGATTAGGTTACTACAGTTCAACAGGACTCAGTTTGCTTATTGCTTTGGGCATTAGGAACTTAATGCAAAAGTAATGAAGTTAAACCTGTGGCATAGATAATGGTCATTAGCAGCCTTCTTTCCCTGTCATAAACCTGACCCTTGTTAACTCCTGTTTTATCTTTCTATGCAGATGATTCTGAATGGGGCAGGAAGTATTCTCTATTCTGGCCAATTTGTGAAAAGCATCAGCTAGTGGGTATGAACTGTTATTTCCAAAACTGGAGCCCCTCTCCCCCACATTACAGCTCAGGTTGTACTACAAACTAAAGGGAAACACTGGGAAAAAAGATCAGACTAGGACCCCTTGACAGAAAAAGCACAACTTGTAGTAGGGCTGAGAGCTTCCAGAAGTCAGTTAGGATCAAAATCTCCTAAGAGAATGATGTTAGAGAGAAGACAAAGATTTAAAATTTTATCAAGAAACAAACCCCATTTATTCTTTAACCCCTTTAATTTCTGTCCTCCACTTCCCAGACAATGCAGCTTGTTCCCTGCTCATTAATTAAGCTCTTTTAGAGTTTATTGACTGAGGGCAAGATTGGCCCTTCAAACAGATCCTTGAAAGCTGCTGAGTGTTTCTGTGCCACTGTTCTGACAAAGGGAGTCCTGTTACCCAGGTCTGCCAAGGAACATCTTCCCTTATGAGACAAATGTTCTTTCACCTGGGACCCAAAGGGAGCATAATTTTAGCCAAAACAAACACATTGTTCATGACTGCATGGGGAAAACTCTCATCATACCCCAGGTCGGAAAAGATGCTCTAGTTCATCTGCTTTTAGAAGCAAAAATGATGGTTACTAACTTTTTTGTATGTTTGCTTTATAATGGTCAGGCTTTTTTTTCCCCTGGGAATTATGGGGTGCAAGAAGAAACTGAATTTACAAATTGAAGTGACCATGCCAATGCCTAACTACAAATAAAGAAGGGCTGTATAGCAACATTGACCTTAATGATAAATTCATCAATGTTGAGGCTTCATTGCCAAGTGAATCCAAATGTACCCAAAAGGCAGCAATAGAGCCCTGAAGCAAATTGCAAAATTGCATTACCTTCAAAGGATCATCTGGCCCTCAAAGTAAAAATGCTTCATAATAATGTCATCACAAGAGTTACACCTATATTTGAGTAACAGGGAGTGGATTAGTCATCACTTGGTGAGCAAACAAAAAATGAATTTCTGAGTTACAGTCCCAGAGAATTATCTGTTTTCCTGTAAATTCACTAGAAGAGAGGAAAACCACAGACAGAATTACCCCAAGCTGAGATTTTAGTATTTCATGCTGAAATGGGGTCTGTACAGGACATTGCTGAATAGACAGATAAACCAGTCAAATTTTAAGGTGCAGAAGCCAATATGACTGCTTGAATCATCTCCCCATCTCCTGTTCAGCTTCTCATCCACTGTATTTACACAGACATATGCGATTTTGTTGCCAGCTGGTGATTTGGCAATAAAATGTAATCTGAGCCTAATGTGCCTAGAAGATTTGTTTGGAAAAAAATAAACCCAAGATAAAAAAAACCAAACTAAGTAGTACTTGTTTATAGAAACATTACGGTACCTTTGATCCTTTCTTCTGTTCTGCTTCAATATGCTTGAGTAAAAAGAAAATACGCTGTAAATTTCAGAGAGCAGCATGGGGGCTCCTATGTTTGTGTTGCAAAGACAGACCGAAGCCTTTAATCAAGACAAACTCCTGTAGGGCAAATTTCCCAATGTGGCATTAGTGTGGTGGTGTTGCTAGGTGGATCCCCATCCCAGCACTCTGCAGCCCTTGGAGCTGGGCTGACCCACTTCTGAGGCAGAGCAGCCCCGCAGAACCACTTGGGGATGAGGAGGTGGGGAGGTGACACACAAGGAATAAAGACACAAGCTAATAAACACATAAATACATGGAATAATAATGCAGGACACTTGAGGCTGAAGACGCTGAACTAGAAGTAGCAAAGCAAAAATCAAAAAAATCCTCTATTATAGAAATATAGTATCCATCAGAAGAATGTTTCCCATGCCCTGAATAAAAACACTAAGTCCCTTGACCTTTTCTATACATCCATGTGTCAGACAATTATGTACGCACTGCTCTTAAAACGTGATCCTTATTTTATCTCACATCAAAGCCTAACTGCACATAGGCAGATTCTCATGGAATATGAGCATGCAATAAGTACAGGGGGAGGAATAGGTCTTACAGAAATCTCAGGTTATAACACCTAAAAATATTGGGTACTTTTGTAGATGACATTTTTGTAATAATTACACTTAAAAATTAGTGCAAATGTACCCTCAAGGTCTATTAGGACACCACTTTCCTAATCTAGACTTTGTCATTGGTTTAATGTTTTCAAAAGAAAACTAAAGGCCTTTCAAATGACTGTCTGAAGTGCATGAGGTCTATAGTGCTATGCTGTGCTACAAACTGAAGTACACTGAGAATTACAATATAGCGTTCAAATAAAAAAATATTAAAAACACAAGAGCATTTCCTTTAAAACCTCTGCTTTCAAGAAGTGTAATATATTCCTTTCTGACCAAAATCTTATCACCTTTCTCAGAACAGCTGTGAATATACCCAATGGATTCGAATTCCTGTGATCAGATAAATAGCTACAGTTAGAATCTCCTAGCAAAGACAAATCAGAAAGAAGTTTAAAATGGCCAAGGGAAAGCATCATTTGCCTCTGCAAGGATCCTGTGCATCACTGACAAAAGGAAATTAATTTTTAAATAGAAGTTAAAAATCATTACCCAAGCCTTGAATTGTGGAAGGTGAGCAGCTGTGTGTAACCCAGCAGCCCTGTGCCCAGGAGCCATGGAGGGACACGTGGGGGAATGTGCACTCTTGAGGCTGCTGCAGTAGGAAAGGGATTAATTTAGCTGCCTCCTCACATCAACATGCTGGAAATGGTGTCAGGGAATCCCACAGAGGCACCCGATGTACATGTGTGGGTGATTCTGAAGCCATCTCCACATTTCTGCTTAGTCAAGCCTTTGAGTGCAGATGTTCCATGGACATGTGGACTGATTTGTGCCCTCTCAGCTAAGGGGCCACAGTGCAGGAGAGGCTGATTGCCATCAGTTTAGAGGCAACAGGAGCCTCGGCCTTCTCCAGCTCTGTAAAGACAAGTGAAGGCCGTATGCAGCTCCCTGCAGCCATCCAAAGAGAGCAGGAGCTGAAAGGTAACTCCCCCATCCACGAGGAGTTTAATGCCTGCTGAGAACTTTCCTCAGCCAAATGTCCGGGCTCCCTGTGCTGCAGTGATTTGTGCAGCCTTGTCTATCTTTGAAACACGAGCAAGTTATTGTTGGCATACAAAGCAGCTGGCAAAGTGTCACCCCATGATTCAGCATATCAAGAAGATAGAATAATGAATCATTGTGCAAAAAGGTTGTGCAACAGGGACTGAAACAGGCCATATAAAAGCACTGTTGCATTGGAATGGAAATGGCTTTTTCATGGAAGACACCCATCTGCCAAAAAAAACGTATAACTAATGGTTTATGAGCAAAAGATCCAGAGGCAGATAGAGGCACCAGGGCCTACTGTGACACAGACTCATGAGGAGATACTTTGGTTTGCCAGGATAATTTGCTTACAGTTGTAACATCTGGTACAGAAGGTTTTGAAAGAGATTCATGAATTGGAAAGAGGAGAAACAATGTCCTGACTGATTTAAACTGCACTGTGAATTGGAGATAATCCACTGGAGTCAATGGAGATAACCTGGCACAAAACCATCCTCAATGCAAGCAGAACCAGAGCCAGAGAGCATCACCGTGCAGAGTTTTAGTGCCTTTCCTTATCCAGCCCACAGGAAAGTTGGCCATGCATCAGGTTGCCTGTGCTGTTTCCATGTACAAATGTCATTTCAACCCTATGGCACTGTCCAGCAGCCCCCACTCCCATTAACTCCTCCCTGAGTGTTCAATAGGGTCAGATGCTGGCAAAATAGAGGGTGCCAACACTGCACCCCATGCCTTTTGTCAGTTACTGCCTCTCCTCCTCCCTTTGGGAATGGTTCTCCAGCCTGCTAACTGGTTATGTTGAGCTGGTCTCCAGCAGAACAACCACCTCACACCTTTCTTCCCAGCCTTTCCTCCCTGTTGGCAAAAATCAAGTGTCACTCCTAGATGAAAGGCTCGAAAAGACTCTTCTTTTAAGATTTAAAAAAACACCCAGCCTTTAAAAATCCAACTCAGTGGGGTCTTTTTGTTGAAAGAGCTGATATCCTTAGAAAAGAAAGCTTCTTATCTCAGGATTTTTTCAGCTTACCTTAGATTCATGGACTACTACTAAGAAATCTGGCAAACATGTCTAAGAAAAGCAAGTTCACACATTCCATGTGATTGTTCCTTTGACTGGTATTTCTAAGGGAGGGCAGTGCTGCCTATGGGTAAAAATTTGGAAAATTTGGAAGGGCTTTCTTTGTAACTACTGTTTGTGAACTGGTGCTGTACAGCCACCAGCAGAATTCTCTGTCCTCATCCTGAGTTTGAGCCCTTCCTGCACTGGCAGCCGTGCCAGATCCAGACTGGGACCAGCAAACCTTTGTGCTGAGAAGCCACGGGGCTGTCTCAGACTGACCCTGGCCAGACTCCCCTTGACAAGCCAAGGAGAAAAAACCTCTTCAAATCATTAACAGCATCCCCCTGCATCCTTCAGGCTCCCAGTCCTCATCCTCTCCCTCTTCCAATTTAGATAATTGGTCTCAGTGCCCTGTTTAACTGCTATTTTCCCTGCCTGTGCTCCCTCTTTGCTGTTGCTTCCTCCCTGCTTCCTTGCCCAAAGACCTGTTTTGTCACCACTTTTCATACTCTACTTTCCTTTTATATCTGTTGACTGCCTCAGATGTTATTAATTCTGTTAATAAAGATGGGAGACACAGGCAGCAAGGGAGATAATAATAGAAATAATATAAATAGATCAAACTTTCACCCTACACACTTCAAATTATGGGAACCTAAAAGCAAGGCAGTAGTTAAGGGCCCCAGCCACTTGTATTGGCAAACCCGTATTTCATAAGCATGCAATTTAGATTTAATAATATGCTTAATGAATGGTAATTAAAAACAAATTGCAATTAAAACACTATTTAATGAGGTTTAACAGTGATGTGATAGATATGTATCTATCACCAAGTTCAACTTCAATAAATATTTTCTTAATAACAAACTGGCATTTAATTAGTATGGGAAAAATGTTACTGCTAAATCTAAATTAAATTAAAATATACTTAGAGCACTTACCCACTTAATAGTATGTGTTAATGAAAAATATCTAAAAGGTTTTTTCTTTCTTTTTTTTTTTTTAAGGGTAATGGTTACAAGAATTAAATCAAAGGAATTTAACTGATTGCAGCATGTGAAGGCATGATCCAGCCCTACACACAAACACTTTGTTGATTTAAGAGTTTCCTAATGCTCAACAGCTATGTTAGGCCATGTAAATGAACAAACACCCTGGCTACAATTTGAGTAAGATTTAACAAATATGACACTTTACAAAGTCACACTCAAAATTCCCACCACACCTTCCCACTCACCTTTCCATGTCATTTTATGATCCCATTATCATAAATATCTGAGCACCTGCCAAAAAAAATTTAAACAGAAATAAAATGTTTTCTTTCTTCCTGCAGATATAAAGTTTAAATATTTCATAGATCGTTATTTGTTTAGTGGGAGAGGGCAGGAGAAGAAGTTTAGTACTTTGAGCTTAGCATATGTCAACTATTTTGTTTGAAACTGAGGTTTGTGAAATCTATTTCTCATAAAAGGTATTTAAGTAGCTTAAACCCTGATCCTATCTGTCTCCTGTGCTCCCAAGACTCCTTATAGTGGCTGATACTTTAATTGCTCCAGCACTCATTATGACTTGGACTAAATTCAAATAGAACATTTTATAAGGAAAAAGAGCTTTTAGGAGAACACAACATTTTTTTTTAAGAAAACATGGACCCTTAATACATTCAGTATTTTTGGTCAACTGATTGGAACCAGGAATGACTGTGGAAACACAAAATATAATCTGCAGTACAATTTTATAACTCTTTTTTTAAACTATACTGAGTATTTCAGGACAGAAATGGGGGAAAACCCCAAACCAAAATGTTTTGCCCACAGATAAGACCAGGACTCCTTCTGTGTCTTCACAGAACTACCACAAGGGGTCTGGCTCCCGAGAAGGACACAACAGCACAGCAGTTAAAATATAAATACAAACGGTTCCCTAAGGCGAAAAAAAAGACTTCTCAATCTTCCAGTTTGCAGATATTTTGTAGATTATGACACTCCTTTATAGCAACAGTGGGGCACGTACAGGTGTGTTTCCTATTACCACTGACACTGTGATGCATCTATTTGCAGACAGAAACAGGCACACTATTAAATATGATTTAAATAAAAGAAGGAAAATTCATTGGGACAATATTTGCCATGAGTTCAATATAACTTCCTTTTCTTCTTTTCAAGTGGAAAGGACCTACAGGAACTAGATATTAGAGATACAATTTTAGCCCTCAGCTCTGTTCCTCTTGAAGACAACATCAAGAACAGGAGATAATCATAAACCTGGTCTCCCTGGACAGCTTCCCACTTAATCCCACCAGCAGCTGCTTGGCTCAAGCCTCTTCTTTTTCCTTACATATCACAAACAGACTAGAATGAGGAGCACCAGTTTTAAATTTCAGTTATTTTCTATTGGACTGAGAGTGTCAGTCTTGGTTTCAAGTGACTGGTCCAATGCTGCACAGTATTATATTAAAAAGCAAAAGAACCAGCCAAAAAACCCTATAAGGAACAGATAAGCAATGTGAGAACGAGTTACTAAATATAGGATATAATCATATGCCACACATAAACAGAGAGAAATAATGTACATACCCAGCCAACCCGTGATTGTTCCTGAAAGCTTGGAAATATTAGTGCAGAATGTGAAGGATGTTTTCCTGGCATGTTCCAGCTTCAGATATGATGCAGATACCACTTAGCATTAAACAGTGCTCCTGTGATTCCAGTTTTCAAGCATTTGACAATTCCCCGCTAAATGTGACATCCTGCACGAAACAAATGACTTGATTAAGGACTTATTAACATTGAAACAGAACTGACTTCATGAATGATGACAGGTCCTACGGCACATGTCACACTGCATCAGAGCTGAAGGCAAAGATACTGTCCTTCCTTCAGAAAAATGCAACTGTTTAGTTAGGGAAATACCCATTCTCCAGAGGGAGCCTGGCTCCTGCAGGCAGGACAAATTCTCATCCACTTTCCAGTCCAGTGTCTCCTAGTGCACAGTGGTGGCTGTTGCACACCCTGCCACACTCCTACTTGGATGGAGCAAAAAATATTTAGATTGAATAAAAATCTGGGCATCCTACAAAATTAATAGTTCAGAGAATCACAGATTAGTCAGGGCTGGAAGGGACCTCTGGGCATCAGCCAGTCCAATGGCCATGCCAGGGCTGGCTAACCTGGGGCAGGTTACACAGGAATGTGTCCAGGTGGGTTAAACTGTTGGGCTTGGAAGAAGAAAATCTTCCTCCTCTTTCTCCATTTAAACTCTTTTCTCAGAAGACAGAAAGACTCAACAGAGACATCAGAAAAATGATTTATGATATGGACTATTCTATAATGATAGAAATGCCTCAGTATTACACCCAGTTTTGACAGCCAAGAGTCCTGCTACAACAGAACCCACAGCTCAGTGTCACCTGTCCCCAGACATTCCACACCTCCCTGTCAGACAAACTGAGGGAATGCCCTCTGAGAAGTCTGAGAGAAATTAATGAGATTTTGGCTATGTTTCAGGAACCATAATGGCTCAGACAAAACTGGAAGTCAATCAGATTTGTCTTCCTAATCACTTGAAGACTTTTAAACATTCCACTTGAGACACCAGGAAAGAAAGAGAGGATGGGAAGCACAGACTCAGAAGCTCTGAGGACTAACTTTTTTAGGGTTGGCAGGACTGTGACAAACATGCTGGTCACTGTCAGCCAGGGGAGCTGCTGCTCATCCCAAGGGAAGAGCCAACTACCATTGCTGATGCCACCAAATATCTGAACAGTCAGGAACTACCCCTCCTCCCTCAAGTATTTCCTACCAAAAAATGGCAGTGAGATGCTGATAAAGATGGTGCTTTAACACCCTCAGCTCGTGGCCAGCAGTCTGGCATCTCTGGTGATGCTCAGCTCAGGCTGAGACAAACAGGAGGCCCATGCCAAGATGCTTTGCAGTCAGTGGCCTGTTGCCAGAGTGTCATTTTTCACAGAAGGGACACAATACCAGGCAATCTGGCTGAGAATGAATAAAAATGTCATCTGTGTTCGCTCCACTTCAAGGGCTCGTGCAGTATTGTTCTCCTCATGTGCAATAAAATTCCAATTGATCCAGGAGACAGATCAAAAGATGTTTCTCTGGGACCTATTGGTCAGTCTTCCAACCTTGACAAGGAACTTGCATCAAACCATTACATTTTATAGCAGTGATTAAAAAGGGTTCATTTTTTTTCATGAGCTGGGGCTGGTTTATTTTTTGCCTACTGGAAATTTGTCTCTTCTTTCACCCAGCAAAAAAGCACAAGACTGAGACAATAAAAGAGCATGGAAAAGAAATACTCTTAGCAGAAATAGCAAACCACCAGATTTGCACATTGCTGGAGATACAAAAGGAAAGATGATTGAGAAGAGACTGTGAAGCCAAAAAAGCACTGACAAGATTTATCTACCATCTGTGAAAAAGAAAGGAGCAAACAGAAATAAACACAGGCATGAGAAGGCAAAAGGAATGAACAGGGGTTTAGTATCGTGGGGGACCTTTCAGTGACTGAACTTGAAAGACTTTGCAGAAACAGAGACATGGTTTTTGAAAGAGTTTATGTAATTTCTGTCCCCAGTGGCTGTACATGCACAGTGAGACAGCCTCAACTTGGGCCCTATCCCAGTAAAACCATGCAAGAGGTACCAAGGAGCACAAAGATCATGGCTAGTTTTGATGTGTTTCCCTAGAGAGAGGTCTCCATGTTTTTCTGGCCCTTTGCACATCATCTGCACGTGCTGGAAGGACAAAGTTGGGATAGTCAATTGTGCGAGGTAAGAGGATCCTTTTATTTTTACCTGGTTAGACTGAACTCACCACTTCTTGAGAGTTGTTCAGCCTCCTCATCTCCTGAAGACAGCCATGGATCTTGGAGGTATTGAGTAACATGCAGAAAATCCCTGACAAATGGGCTGTGCCAGCTGCTACTAATGGGAAACAGTAGTAGGGAGCTGGGAAAAGGGTAAAGCTCCCTTTGCCATCCCAGTGCATTCTTGCCAACAGCTCCTGATATGATCTGATTCTAAACACACCCCTCAAGACTAGATTTTCATGCTTGGAGAGAGATGAGGAACAGCTGACAAGTCTCTGTGAGCCATCACAATGAAGAAACTGTAAAATAACAGATACAGCAAAACAGAGGCTGGCAGCAGAGGAGAGCATGCACTCCTCACCCATTCCTGAGAAGGGAACAGAAGTGATGGATATTTAAAATAAGAAACTTTTCTCATTTCCCTATGAGGAGGTTCTCTATCCTCATTACTGCGTTGAACATGAGCAATACATATTTGTGTCTCAAAAATTAATTTTAAAAATATTAATAATTTCAGAGAATCCCAAAGAAGACCTCTGTGTTTTCAAATCTGAAGAATGCCCCAAAGTATCTCTGCTCCATAAGCCAACCCTGAACATGACCTGATAACCCCTGACTTCAAAAAAATCAGTACAGATTGTCCCACCTGCCACAGCCATTAGGATTGTCCTAATCCATGTGAATGGAGCTGCAGGGAAGATATCCCAGCTATAACTGTATTCAGGACCAGCTTGGTCTGTGACCTGAAGATTTACCTGGCTGCAGCTTGGGAGAGGAACAGAACAACAGCAGAGCTGGATTCATCCAAGGTGCACTGCACAAGTTGTACATGTGATACATCACTTAAACAGGGGCTGCAGAAAGAAGTTACCATAAAGTTTCCATTCCAAAGCACTAAAATCTTACATTTGCTTATTAAATTTCAGCTGGGGCCCCAGGCAATTGAACAGAGCACCAGTCTAGCTACTGCATTTTGCTTTACTTACTGCTACTGACATGCAGCCATAACTCACAGTGAGAAATCACAAAGCTTGGGACTCTAATCTTGGCTAACCATCCCTTCCACCTCTGGCTGTTGGGGTAAAGCTGACGGCACATTTTAAGTTTGATTTTTACTTGGGGTATTTTTTTTTTGCTTTCCTTTTCTTTTAAGAGGGTTAGGGGAGTGTGGAGCAAAGGAAGAATGGCATATCCTCTGTTTAAGAGCCCCTGATTCAAAGACCCGTTGGGACAATGGCAGGATCCTCACGCATTTTGTAGGCGATTCCAAAGAACCCAAGGAGCCCACTTGGAAAGGCAGTACTCTCAGGGGAGTACTCTGCTGGGGGTCTCTGCTCCCCCCTGCTTGCTGGTGCTCTCAGATGGCTGCAAACACAGAGGGGTGGAAGCACTAGGCCTAGAGAAATCCCCCAGCAGCCTGAAACTCAGACTGGCAGCATCTCTGAGCTGTGCATGCAAGGAGCTGGGGCTCTGCTCTGACGTGAATGCTGCAAAGTGGGGTCTGAGCTGATAGGACCTGTTGCAGTTGTGGTTCCTACTCTTTGGCTGTCATTTTAATGGCAAAGGCTTTGAAGCCCTGACTCGTTCTCCTGTGGTGTTTCTATAATGCTCAGCACAGGGAGGAAGAATGAATTTTCTGTAAAGTTCTACAGAAATCTGATTCCCCATAAGCTAGGCTTCAGGGGCTCAAGGAATTGCCAAGCACTAAGTGCTCAAAACCTATCTGGTCCCAGAAAGGCTTGAAAATCCTGAAAAATTATTAAGAAATACAGAAGATTTTTATGTGTTTTTTGATTTTGGAGCCTAGGACATAATAACCACATCGTGTTTTAAGCTCTCTTCCACCACTCCATGAAGACTAGAAACGTGTGGGTTTGTGCCTCCCTAGAGAAGCAATGTACTGGGGTATATTTTTGGTATAATAAAAGCGAGAGTTCAAAGAAATAGCACAACTACAACTGCTCAGACTTTAGGAAAACACCCTGCATTTCTGGAAAGGTTCACAGTAAGATTCACAGTAATGCCACCAGGTTTGGTACCTCCATACTCCTCCTCCAAGGCCAAGTCTCCACTCACAGCTGAGGATCTCCTTCCCTCAGGCAGCACAAGAGTAAAGGGGCTTAAGCAGTGGCAAGGAGAGACCAACAGCTTTGTAAAATATGTAGTAAACAATGAGGGCAGTAACACCACTCAGCTGTTGTGGCAACCCCCTGAGTTATGCCAGACATTTAATATATTAGCAATTTTTCAATATTTGCTAATCCCAAAGGTTTATTCCATGGTCAAACCCAGAAACAGCCCAACTCAAATAAACAATGGGAGCAGCACATGCTGGAGTAAAGCAGCAATAGAGCAAAGAGCTACAGCCTGTGCTCAGCCCTGCTGCAGAGATGCACACATGCTTAGAAGGTTAAGCTTAGGGTTAAATATTTTACTGGATTGAGACCAGCTGAATTCTGCAGTTAGTTTACTGTTATCATTACTACCATCATCATTACTACTGAGCAGGGAACAGTCCATCTTAAAGCTGGCTAATCTTTTTCAAAATAATCTTTTCAAGCAATTTATACAGAATATAGTGGCATTTACACTTCTCAAGCTAATGATTCAAAAGGGTAAGATCAGTGGCTCTCCAATTTGTTATCACAAAGCTGAGCAGGTCTAATAACTCCTCTGGTTTTGATAATCTACAGCACCTTAAAAACACCAAATGATGGAGCAGAATGTGCAACAAGTAAACACTGGCAGGAATATTTGGATACGCAGAGCAGAAGAAGGAGGGGAGTTTAGGCATTCCAATCTTGTTTGTTTTCAAACACAATGTTCCTGCTTTAAAGAGAGGGTTAAGAGCAGATGTTGACACTCAAAACCATTTTTCTTATTTAAAATACTAATACTGAATAATATTACAACAGATGAGAGGATAGTGCTCCTCTAGAGAGGTTTATCCTTTACTTTTTTAAAACCGACAGGCATTTCAGATGTTCAGGAACTGTGACTGTAACACATCTGTATTTTTATTTAATTACCCTTTTCCTAAATGAGGTTACAGCATGGCATGTGGTGTATTTCAAACCAGACACCTGTAGTCAGAATTAGAAACTTCACAACTACCTCCCCGTAAGTTCCCAGGGGTTGGGGAGGTGGTGGGGAATTGTTCAGCTCAGACGTGGGGAAAGCTGGCAACCTCATCAGCAGCGTTATCAAGGCCTCTGCAGATCTGAATGGCTTTCCTGTCTGCATATTTTTATATGTATGTTTATGTATTTATTTATTCATTTTATTTTAAGGCTAGTTCCAACAGGAAAAAGGTAATAGAACAGTGAGAATTTCCTGTGACAGTACAACCAGAAAAAAAAAAAAGAAAAAAAAGCAGCCCATTAAATAAAATCAACCTAGACAAAGCTTTATGTGAAAATGAAATAAGGCTGAGGTGCCCCAGGTGCAACACGGGTCAACTGTCCTTCCTACAGCTCCGGGCTGGAAGAATGCCCAGCTTTTGTAAAAGGTCCCAAAGCCACGGAGAAGGCTCAAGATGTTGACTGGCCTTGGGCTACGCACTTGGCTGCTGCAGAGGCAGTGACCTTTGTTCCCGACACAGGGCTGGATTTTTTTTTTTGGTTTTCACCAGAGTTCTCCCTTCTCACAGGAAGAACTACTTCTTGGCAGTTTGGGTTTGCAGCCTGACATTTTGGCATCTGATTTTTTTTTTTTTTCACAGGCAAAACTATTGTTTTTTCTGGTTTCACGTGGCTGGCAGTCTCAGGAGATTCTGAGCTGGAATGCAGATGCAGAGGGTGCTGCAGAGCCCCGCCAGTGTGCTTTTGTTCCTGTCCTACACAGCCCAAGGTACTGGGCACTCCATGTATAGTGTCAGGCTTCTCCAAGGAATGCTCCAACAAGAAAAAAGGAATGGAATCAGATGTGGATCAATGACATTCCCCTGTCTCTTCTCACAAACAAACTCCGACTCATCTTCTCAAAGTCCCCAGCAATGATTTCTGAACAGAGTGGACAGAAGACCCAGAAGTAGAATTGCAAAATGCTGGTCCTACCACTTACAATCTTGCGTTTTAATCCTTTCCCTTCATTTCAGTGGTTGATGAAGCAATGAAAAGGGCTTGTGAAAGAGGTGTGGAGTAGGGATGGGAATTCTCTCCACCACATTTTTTCCCAAAAAAGTAAAACCCACCAACTTCCTCCAGGACCAACGCTTGCTCAGTGTTGCAGGGGCAATAGCAAACACAGTGCTATTAATACCTGCTTTTTAAATTATTATTTCATATTACCACAGCATTTGTGGATTCCCTTTGTGAGGCATGCAAAGCCAGCACAAACAGGTGGTGCTGAACCAGGGAGCCTTCACAGCAAGCCAAAACCTGGCAGCTGATGTTACAGACCAGGGACACCACCTCTGCTCACACAGGACACCACCTCTGCTCACACAGCCATCAGAGCTCATCACACCAACAGCCCCACTGCTCTGAAGGGTTTACAGCCAGCTCAGAAAAAGAGGTTTTGAGGAGAAACTGGGAAGAGAGTGATGCAGCTGCCTTAACAGCACAGGGAAACGTGTGAGAGTGCTTTTAGATTTTAACAGCTGGGGAACACAGAGTGGCACAGTGGGTTGATCAGAGGCCAAAACTGGCATCTTAACTACAAGACAAAACTACTGTATTGGGCGGGAAAAGATCCCCTTTTTGGGGGGAAAAAACAAAAAGATTTTGTTTGATATGACCAGAGCAGACACTTGCAAGAGTGATGCAGCGAGAGGGGTGACAAGCAGGAGAGGCAAGTGATTTTTTTGGAGCACAAAGAACGAGCATGGACAGGGTGAGATTGGATTTGCCGGAGCCACAATTAGCAATGTTGTACCAGTGATTGAGGAGCACAGTAATGACAGCCTGGGCAAGCATGTGAGCCAGGAGCGGGGACAGAAATGGCAATATTTTAGAGAGGCTACACAGAAGCAAGTGGCCAGAGTTACAGTGCCTGCAGGTGTGAACCTAGAGACAGGAGTCAAAGATAGCATCCATGGGTCTGAGTGACAGGCAGGATCATAATATTGTCCATGCAGCTTGAAAGATGTAGGGGGAAAAGTCTTGTTTGAGGCATGTTGAGTGTTAGCTGATAGCTGGTCTTCTTCAAGGAGACATTGTGGGGGGACAGGAACACCACAGAAGTGGGACTCAGGTGGTCTCTGTGGCATCAGCACAGGAGCAGAAACTGAATTTGGGTTTGCGGAAAAAATTACAAAAAGATACAGAGTAGAAAATTAAGGGGCAATGACCAAAAACGAATCCCCTTCAGCCCCAAAGAAACATTAGGACCTGCTCTGAACTCTGTTCTCCTTACACAGAGCTAAACTGCTCCCTCCTGGGAAGGACCATCTCTAGTGCTTTGAAGAGTACTTCCAAGAAAGTAGCTGTGCTCTCTGCAGCCTCCATGCCTTCCCTTTTCAGATGAAATTAAGCAGTGGAAAGCAGGACAACTTTTCCAGCAAATATGATTTTACAGCACAAGCCTCATCACTCATCCTTCTGCACTTATTATAAGAGTATTTTTGTTGCTTAAATGGGGAAAACAAACAAAGGAATCCATTCCGCAATACATGCCCCTCTCCCTCACCCACAGAAACACTCCTAAAACACAAGGTTGGGAGCTTGTGGCTGGAGAACTCCCTTTCATGTCAGTACCCACACTGAAGCCTTGGCAGGGCAAAGCGCCTGAACCAGTGCCCGCTCTCTGCTGTCACCCCAAATTTCCTCTTCCTGCCCTCTTCCTAAACATTGCCTCACCCTCAAAAAGTCCCCCATGGAGAAACAAGCCCAAATTCAACTTTGGTTTTACATAAATTAGAAAGCAGAGTGTTTGTCTGATCCCTCAGCCACCATCAATCAGCTCTTTCTGAGGCTGCAGGAGTCTCACTGACCTACAAGGAGTGATCCTGAGGTTGGTGCTGGAGGCGGATGCTGCAGGTGCCAAAACAGACGTGGTGTGGTACCTGCAATTACCAACTACCTGGTGCTCCAGCAATGTTTTGGCAACAGACACTGGGTCCAGTTCCACTTCAAAGCTGCCTCTGTGCTTTCAGAATCACAGTTAAGTGCTCTCTGTAATTACTATGTGTTTCCAGTATGTTTTTAATCATCATCATTAAAGGACTGAACACAACCCACTGAAATGCAGAAGTGTAAACATGAGCAATAATTATTCCAACCTCTTCGCTGCTTTCAGGTAATGATCACATTATATATTTAAAGCTGCTCCTTGGTTTATATGGCCTGTTTTAGGATCATGTTATCCTGGGCATTTCTAGTTAAGGGCAACTAAAGGTTAAGGTCTGTAGGGGAGTGGGAAGCCTGTTTTAAAATTATTTTAAAGGCTTTTAGCTATTTAAAGTCAATGCCTGTGACCTGTTAAGAATCAGCAAAGATGAAGACATCTGCCTTATGCTATTCCTGAGTAAACAGATCTGCTGCAGAACTAGAAGACAAAGTTGGAATTTCAGTTTAATTTATGGTAGACACACCACTGGAATCTCAGCCTAGAAACGGTGATGTTAGTTTTAATCAAGCTAACACGGGTTAGAAGCACTCCAACACTGCAGCCCAACACTCACAGTTGTGCTAATATTTGCCCTAGTTTTCAAAAAACAAGTGGGAGAGGAAAGGCAGAGCTTGTCATTAAGGCAGGGCTTTGAAAGGGCCCCTGAGGCCATGGGTCAGTCCCCGCTGACCAAGCCTCCCACGCAATAACAGTGTCCTTTGTTGTCCTCCTCAGCCTCGTCTCCCATAAACAAAGGGCAGGAGGTGCAGCTTTTCCCATTTAATTTTGTAGCTCCTGATCACTTTTTTGGCCACTCAGCTGACAAGGCCAGGCTGTGCAAAGATAAATAATCCATGCCCAGAGCTCACCTTCAGCTCGCCTGCCTGCCGTCACAGCCAAGTGCAGCTACCCCAAACATCCACGTGTTCTCATTCTGGGACCGTCCCAAATTTTACCATTTCAAATCTCATTCATCTGTCCTCAGCAGCCTCCCAAATCCTTAGAAAAGGTTTGAGGGATTAAACACATGAAAAGGCTGCCCAAGTGCTTTCTGATGGATAATAAATATCCGTATACATCACTTAATGCACAGCAAGCATGAACGTGAGACAGACTGGCTGCTTTTCCTTTAACTGTTACATAAAAGACCTCACATTTGCCATGGATGCAAGCAGGAATGTCTGACTCTGTGTCTAACTCTAAGCTAAAACCTTTCCTGAGCAAAACTGTTTGAATGTTTTCAACAAGGAGACCTGTTTCCTTTGGGGTTTTGCTGTTTGACTACTATCTTGTTTGTGTTTTAAAAAGTATTTTTCCTTGATTTCCAGTGAAATAGCAGACATGGAAAATAATTGTTGACTGGTTTTAAAACCTCGTGACTTTTTTATTTAATTTATTTTTCTTGGTAAAATATAAAGGAACTGTCTGGCCACTGGAAAGTTTGAAATAAATATAATATTTGTGAAATACATTCTGAAAAAATTTTTGATGACTTCCACTAGACCTATTCCAGTTTATCCTTGCCTCTGATGTGGAGTTCTTGGGTGACCTCATGACACAATTTTCTGTGCCACCATTCCCTATTTGTCGAGATAATAGGAATTCTAGTCTCCAAATAAGTGATTCTTCATCAGAAAAATGACAGTTCATCAGATTGAAAGTTACTGCAAAAATATATCAGCTTTGAATAATTACAGTATTTGTGGGAAATATTTCTCCAGTTCAAGATGGAGATTACAGTGAAAAAAACAAACAAAAAATACTCAATCAACTTTATCACAATAGTGATAATAAAACCCCCAACACAGGCTATTTCAGACTAAAGCAAGGCTTCGTTTTTCACCAGCTCTCTGGCAGAAATATCAGGCCAGGTTTTGACCAGGGTTGCAAAGGTGGATTTTTTATTGAAAGCACACCAACACCACCCACCAGTCGTGCCCAAAACATCCAATATGTAAATGAAAATCATTAGGCATGGACTGCAAGCAGGCTGACTCCCACTTCCATGGGTGCAGTCCAAGGCATGTCCCAAACTGCTGCACAAAGCTGGCAGCAGCACAGAGAGCTCCATCCACCCCACTGCCCATCGGCCATCTGTGCCCACAGGTGGGGAGGAGAAGAAAGGCAGGCTCCACCCTGTTCCCAAAGGATGGCTTCAACCTTTTCCCCCAAGTGAAAAGAGCTCAGCCAGGCTCACACTCCTCAATTCATAAGTGTTCATCTATGAAATCGGATTCCCACCCCTCTCCACTAAGAATCTGCTATTTCAACGAAGCACAAGATGTCAGGATTTTTGCCAACATGAGCACAGCTGTCAAAATCTCATCCTTGGAAAGAATCCCAGATAGACACATGTTTTACCCCAGCCAAAATGGTCAAACTTTGCAGAGAAACATTCAGAGAGGAAAAAGGTTCCATATTGTCACTGCGATAGCTTGGGATTGCTCACAGCCAGACAACTGGGATGTGGTGTTTTAATAGCTGAACCATTAAAAGCAACAGGCATCTTGCTATTGACAGCAATAAGAACAGATTCAGTGCCTTTGGCACAGGATTATCAAAAACAGCATTGCAGGAAAGGAAATAAGCTTGTTTGAATTTGGGAGACAACAAATGAAGGGGAAAATATGCTTGCAATTTTCTATTTCTCTAGCATGTTTTTCTAAATAACTTCAGCACTTTTGCCTGATGTTTCCAAACGAAGTCTGAGGAGTGTTGGGTTTATGTTGTCCTTGGATTCGTGTCCTTTCAAGCCCACCTGGAAATCCAAGCCTAAGAGAGTGGCTGGAACGCTTTCTGTCCAGCCTGAACAGAGCAAGATTCCCAACCCCCTGAGCAGGGGCACATCAACCTATTTCTTCTGATCTGAGATGTGAGGAGAACAAATGACTTTGCTCAGGTCACAGGTAGGGGCAGTGGCCAAGCTAGCAGAGGCCCAGCAATGCCCTGAGCCTTGCTGCAAACAGGTCCTGCACGTGTTGCCTTTCCTGGCACGGCCCAAGCTGTGTGCAAGCAGCCCACAGGCAAGAGGTGAATTCCTGCAGCTGAAGGGGTAGGGAGGGGAGGTGGCATCAGGAACAGCAACCATTATCCTCTTTACTGGAAAACGTGTATCTGAATGGCCAAATTTACTAGCTGTTCAAGATCTTTATGAGATTTATGAGGCTCAAGAAAAAAATTTATTAGAAAGACGTAAAACTTCAGTGGTTTGAAATGGAAATGTTTGCAAAGGACTTGGGATCAGCTGGTTTCAATTGCAGGCCTGTCTGAAGCAGGGAGGGCTTCACTTCAGGGCTGAGGACCTCAAATCTCTCCCAATCTGACCCTCCCAAGACAGCCAGAGATTAAAGCTGCTTGGAGAGCCAATGCTCCATCATAGGGAGGAGCTGTGGTACCCTAGATAAAGCAAACACACAGATAATGGAAATGATGAGGAGCACATGGCAGAGACACTCAAATCTTCTTGTGCAAACCAGCCCAGTCCTGCAGGGTCAGTCCTGAGCTCAAGCTAATGGTACCTGGTGAATCTAAACTGCTTCCTGATCCTCCTCCACCCCACCTCGGTGTTCCTCATCCTGCAGGGCTTATTAAATTGCAGGGAAAGCTAAACCTGAGCCATCCTTCTCCATTTACACCCTGCTGGGAGCAGTACAGCCTGATCTGCCCTGCAGAGCTCCAGGGAGCACAGCCAGGGACACCTGCATGGCTTGGCCTTGCTCTCAGCACAGCACTGGTTCTCAGCAAAGGCATGAACCTCTCTGCACCCTGCTCCTTCTTTCCCTCTGTTCCCTCCTGGTTCTGACAGAGCACATTTCCCCACACAGCCTCTGCCTTCACAGAGGCAATCCCAAATTCTAAACTCTGTGAAGAAATCTTATCTCTGCACCAAATTTGACCCACTGCAAAACAGAAACTGAATTCTCCTCCAAGCATAACAGACAGAACAAAAAAACATTTGGAAAATGTTGGTTTTACCATATCAGAAGCCTGAAACCACATTACACACATCTCTTAATGAGGGTAATAAGCTTTAACTTAACAGCCTCTGAACTGAACTCATCATCCACTTAGAGCAAGCCTCCCTCCAGTGCCTTGTAGGGCACGCTGGGATTGGTTGGCCAACATTTCACACCTTTGCACTTGCCAGCGTTTGTTTCTGGCTCCGGAACAAACACAAAACACGCTGAAGATTTCCAAAGGGTATCCAGAGGGGGCCGAGAGTCGGTGCAGATGCTGCTGATGAGCTTATTGCAGTGCTCACCCCACTCCTTGCCTTACAGGTTGCTTAATTACAACGGGCTTCTGTGGGATTCGCACCTCGCAGCTCGCAACTCTTCTGCTGAAAGGTGCACAAGGCTCCTTCTGCCTCTCTCCCCCCTCTGAATTACCAGAGAATATTTCCCTTCCTGCTTCCACTTGCTTTACCTGCTGTGCCACAGACCAGGCAGCTGCCTGGCTCCCCTGGCTGGCAGATACTCACTGGAAACAGCCAGGCAGCTCCCAGTTCATAATCCTCTTCCCTGGGACTGCCTTCAATCCTGTGTAGTTTACCACACAAAATGCTCCATTCTAATACATAGGACAGTGCTTTTATGCAAAGCCTGGAGACCACAAGGACAGTACTGCTGTTGGTAAAGGGCTTGCCCAGCAGATCAGCTCACCTGCCTGAGCTCCTGCCTCCCACCAGGCTCATGCTCAGCAGTGCCACATCACAAAATGCCCTTGTCCATGTTCAGTGTTGCTGTCAGAAGAGGCAGAGTTTTACATAATTCTGCTCAGACTCATGTATGTCTCAAGAAGGGATTTTTGGCTCACTTTCTCTAGCTTGCAAATTACTTACAGTGTTTACTTGTGTACTGGTGTTTAAAAAATTGTCTTGATCTGTTTTAGACATCCAGCTTCACTGCTTGTGCTGATAGCATCTCCCAAGAGGAAAGTCCACAAATTCACCTTGCTCCGTAAAAAGACAAATTTACCTTTTAGAATGAACATCAGCTTTATCATTGTATGATCTCTTACCAGACAAGCACGGTTATGAGCCTTTTCTGGCCCTGAAGCCAGTTACTCAGGTAGTTTCACTGAGCAATTAGGTTTTGAAACGCAGAAACAAACTTCACAGCCTACATATAGCAGTAGTAAGGAGCATCTCACAGGTGGAGCCAATGCTTTTTTGATCAAGATTTCTATAGGACTGGGCAAACATATCTCCTCAAAAACATATTGCTTCAAAATCTGTAAGTTTTGATAGGGAAATGCAGATTTGTGCCTAGCTCAGAATACACTGGGTTATGTTTTCTGCCATCAGCAGCTTCAATGCAACACCAATGCAGGCACTACTGTCTGGAAGGAAAGACAGCTCTGGCTCTTACCTCCAGCTCAATGCAGGACACAAAGCCTTTGCTCTTCACTCTCCAGAGATGCAGCTCAGTGCACATCAGGCTGTAGCTGTGGTCCTGCTGTAGTTTCTCCAAAAAGGTAAATGACTTAGGAGTGCTTACCAAGGCATTCTCTCCCCTCAGCACCCCATTCCCTTTTCCCTGTGATTTCAAAAGGAAAGTTTGCTGTTACTAACACAGTATTACAATTAGCTAAGTCATCTGCAATGCCCTGAACTGTGAACTGCTTCTCATCACACAAATCCTAAAAATTAATCAAAGTTCACTGCCCTATGTCCGTAAGTGGCCATCCCATGGTCTGAGAAGATTATCACCAACTTTTTTTTCATTTTCTCAGTAATATGGAAACAGGTTTTAATATTTTTTCTCTTCACATTTCACTATATTCAGATTTCTTAGATAAATTCCTTACCTGAACATATTTCAGCCAGCGGGTTGCTTTCAAACACTCCACATTGATTACTGACCAAAGCACCAGGCATGATCCATGACAGGTCCTGCACAACTGCTCACCTGAGACATGCAGGGATGTTCCTGTTCCTGTTACAAGAGCTGTAGCTACACTTGGTACCAGAGTTTCAATAATGCACAGGAAACTACTGACTAGAGCAAATTAATTTATCTTCTTTTCTGTGAATTTCCATAAAAAGAAAACTAATGCTGATATGAATAAAATGGAAAAGGGATGTGACTACAGAAATTTTTGTCCTTGATCTCATTAATATTTCCCAGTGAAAACACTCACACTATTTTCACTGCAGTACTATCCAGCCTATCAAAAGAGTTCAGTGTGAATTTCTGTTTTTTACTCAAATATGCTTTTATGTTGCTTCAACATTAAAAAATTAGAGTGCATTATAAAGCATGTGTGCATATTTATGCTTACCTGACTATAAATTATCAATAACTTCTTTATTTTTCAAATACTGCATTCATGAACAATGATGTACTCAGCTGCATGAAAGACATTGCACTTCACATTTTTAAAAAGTTAATGCACTTCTATAATCAAATTTAGCCTTTTTTAACTGTTCTGTATTTACCTGTGTATTTTTCAGATCCTTGACTGAATGCCCATACTTTACCCAATTAGTTAACGAGCAACATTATTAGGAAGGAATTGCAATTTTCCACGAACCTGAGAAATTATGAACACTGATATAAGAAATATGAAAGAGATCAACCATCTTCAAGCCCTTTCTTAGTATTTGGTAACACACAGTGTTGTTAACATTTTCTCCAGTATTATTCTTTCTCCCTTTATCTCCATCTCAGAAGGATTTGCAGCTCGGGTCACTGTAATATATTGCACTCTAACACGTTGTGCCTGAAATTTCCAGTAAGGCACACAGCTCTTCTTGGCTTTCTACAGGCATCAACTACTAAGTCTTTCAGGCCTGTCTTTAAATCTCAGCCTTTAATACTGCTGGATATCACAGCACAGATATAGATTTACTGCTATAGGTCTCTTTAACCAACCGAAAATAAAGCATGACAATATGGCATTGCCACTTTGGGGGATAGGCTGCTACAAAGGAGATGTGTGAGGCCTTGAAATTGATTGTTTGAAGAACACCAGGACATAGATAGAGGGAGAAAAAATAAGAGGGGAAGAGAAAGAGGGACTGATTTGTAAATGTAGATAGATCCTTCTTCAGATATCATTCAGGGGATATCTGGTTTTACTGGTCAGATATAGTTGGTCTAATGTGACTTCAAAATCATCGTTCACCCCTTAAAATACCTTGGTTGTATGAGTCTAAGATATGTAAGATATGAGTCTAAGAGGCTGGCAGGGTGAAGAGAGGAAGAGAAGGAGGGAGACAGAAAGTCAACAGATCAATAAAAGCACTTTAGGATAATGGCTCTACCTTGAGCAGACCAGGTCTGGATTCCAGGCCAGCCCCAGCACTGCCAGGAAATGCAGGTTTGCTTGAGTGAAGTGTTGAATTCACAGCATCGTGGTAGAAGGTGAGGTTCTGGTTCTGCCCCATCCTGTTCCAGGGGTGTGTTCCCCTTCCTGCTCATCCTTGATCTCAGGCAGTGTCCTGAGTGTGGTCAGCAAGAACAGAATCAGAGACCCCGTGGGTTTGCAGATTTTTGGAAAGCAAGACAGAAAAAGAAAGCACTAGGACAGAGTGAAGTGAAAAGTTGGGGCATAAAGGTATAAGAACATTGTTTCCCCTTTCCCACCTTTTTGGCTTTTTCTCATGAGAAGTTTCATGAAGACAACAAAGAGCCTGAGTTAGGTCAGGGATGATGTTCCAGGAGTCAGCCCCACTGTACTGCACCTAGGCACCACCTCCAAGAGACTTCCCAACTCAATGGAATTTTATTACAGTAAGGGCCCCATCTACTGCCAAAAATTTGCAGTGAATCAAACCACATATTAAAGTATCTTTTCTTTCATTGGAAGACTTTGATATAATAACTCCCAACCATTCCACTGCACTTTTCATCTTTCACTGTCATCCCCACAAATGAAAGAGCATCCATGAGCTGCAGCCAACTTCACCACATTGCAACCGAGCACACTCATGATGCACAAGTCAGAAAAGGCTGCCCATGAGCCAGGAAAAACAAAAAGTTCTGCAAAGTTTACCTTCTTACTGTACAACCTGGACTTAAAAACCTTCCATATAGCACAAAGATTTGGGATGCTCAGGAGTTTGTAACAACACATGTGAAACCCGTAATCTTATGACTGTGGCACAAAATAAAGTGTTGGAAGCTGAAGAACTGAGACCTGAGTAGAAGAAAAAATACTTATTTCAAATGGAACAGAATATTTATACTAACAGAGGTGGTGAACTATGGGGGCAGGTCATGCTCAAGGTTGAATTTACACAGTTTAAGCGAGTCTTGTGCTGGTGGAGTATTTTAGAAGCTATCAATATTTTTCAGAGCGATTTTCCTCCTATTAGCTCAATAAAAATAGTCACACAAGTGGATGGCCCTGTAGGCTGGTAGCTAGAATTCTTGCTAGGTGCCAGCACTTCTGCAGGAAATACCTGAATTCACTGCAAGGTGCAAGAGCCTGGCAGGAAGCAAATGGTGAATTCCTGCTGCAGAGCTGCCCATGCAGCCACCCCCACACCACCCTCCCCAAAAGAAAGCAGCAGCTCTCTTTCTCAAGACCATGTAAGGGGAGGACAACAAAATTAGGAGAAACTGTAATAAGAGAAACATCAAAGATTGTTTCTCTTTAATTACCCTTTCTCGGTATCTTTGCTCATCAGCTGGAACTCCCTGTTGCTTTTTTAAAGTAAACAAAACAGTGAGGGTTTTAATACTGACCCACCTCACTCCTTTGGTCTGACTAATTGCTGAAGCTGGCCATAAATTGTCCATTTTGTGACACTCTGAATGGCCTCATTTATTCTGGACGGCGCACATCTGTTTTTGTGTGCACACAACACACGTGCACACTTACACAAACACACCCCTCTGTCCGTGGCAGGGCCGCCCGGGGCCGGGGACGGCCAGGGTACAGTTTCAGCCCCATATTGAGTTTTTGGCTGGTGTTGAGGTCCCTGAGGCTGAAGAGAAATAAAGCTCTCAGAAGGGAAATGGCATGTAAACACGGCTCTTAGGTTCCTCTGCATGGAAAATGTTCCCTTCGGACAAGGCTGGCGAAGGGAGCCAGGGAGGTTGGGAGTAAGCTGCTTGCAACAAGGTGGAGGGAAATACTACAAAATGCATCTATGCTTTCTCCTCTTGGAGGAAGCAGAGGCAGATTCCCACTAGCCTGGATAGCCAGCAAGAGGAAAGCACAGCCAACCAGGGGAAGGCATGGTGCTGAGCCAGGCAATGGCTGTTCAGACCCTTGGTTCATGTTTCTGACATGAAAAAATCACACTTTGTACAGATATCAACATACTGTAAGACTTAATGAAGAAAAGGACTAACCAGCCAATCTAGCTTCTTTTTTTCCCCTTCTCATAAAGCTGAGTAACATGTAAGTAATACTTTCATCTTGGTTATTCCAACTGCTTTAGATGTAACAGTCAATAAATAGGCTCTTTCATTTTAATCAGCACTCTCTCTCCCATAGGCACAGGTCCCAGCTTGTTGCTCACTTAACACCTAAGCTATTTTTTTTAAATAAAACTCCACTATTTTTCATCAACACATCGATGACAGACGTGGAGGAGGGGGAGGAATCCCTCTCTGTGTGTAACACACACATTTCTGATGAACAGCAAGGCAATGGCCTGGGCTCCTGGGCTCAGTGGTGGCAGGAGCAGCCTAAGCCTTTTCCTAGGGCAGTGGTGTCTGCCCAGGGCAATTTGGAGCCTTTTCCCCACCTCCACCATGTCCTCTTCTTCACTGCTCCTGCAGGAGGCAGAGCAAAAGGCTTGGAAAACAAGAAGGGATCAACACGCAAGTGCAAAATTTCATTGGGAAGATGTTCAGACATCTTCACTCAATTCACACAACCTTCCATTAACACAAAAGGAGAATTTGTCAAGAACTTTGACAGCACAAAACATTCAAGGGGTTTTACAGGGTTTTGTCTTTAGTTTTCAAGGGGACCTTTTATTTCTGATGGGAAAGCTTGCGCCTTTAATTCTATAACTATAAATAAATAATATATCAGAGTTTTTTATCCTGTCAGGCATGGCAATGGTACTGAATGTATGCAAAGTTTCCACTAAAGGTTTTTGTAACTTAATTTTCCTCCAGAGATTAGAGGAAGCCAGATATTCTGTTTCTTGCTGGAACTTGGCTGGTAGCCACGCTGCGCTCCCTTTCCTTGTCATCCATCCCCAGCCCCCGGCACTGTTAATCAGATGGCTGTATCTTCCCTATATTTCTCCTGTCAAGCTATTAAGGGGATACGGAAGAGAGAAAGAGGAGAATCAGCTGAGATATAAACCAGCCCGGGTCCCAGAGTGCCTCTCCCCCTTCTCAAGGCTGAGCTTGCTGCGTTACTGCTCCTGTCAGAGCAAAGGAGGAGCGTGCTTTCCTGCCCCCAAGTACGTGGCTGAAGTTTGTTTCCCAAATGAGGAGGCAATGCAGAAATTCTTCTGCACAGAGCCATCACAGCCCTGTAAAAACACGGAGCTGCAGCACAGAGAGGGAATAAAACAACTGAGCCTGGGCTGTAGGCTGGAGATGCTCCTCTTTGGCCACGCCGTGCCCCTGCTCGCTTGGGGGAAGAGCAGCCTTGACTGAGGCTTTATGGATGTGATAGCAAAGAGTTATCCCAGCTCCCTGCGTTTTGGCAGCTTCCTTCACTAGGGAATTCCTGGCACGTGCTCAGGGGTGAGTGAAGGTGGTTGGCTGGAGAAAAAGCTTTGTAAAGTTCACAAAGAACCCCCAGATCCAAGTCAGGTTTAGGGCTGCAAACACTGATTTTTATCACATTGCTCCCTCCTCCTCTGCCTTTGAAGCAGAACAGAAATGCTCAGTCCAGCACACCCCATGTCTATGGAGAGCTTTGCCTCCCACTGAAATGTTCCATGGGGACCCCCTATCTTCACTAGGAGACAAAATTAATTCTCCATACTGGATATCTTAGGACTTTGAAAATAGTTGGATCCCAGCATTTTTGGCTGGGTCTACCTCCCATCCTTGTACATATCAGTAAATGAGAAAAAAACCCTTGGCTAACATGGCTCCCACACATCAGAAACAACAACTGTTGCATGATTTTGGCCTAGGCTCTCTCTTTGTAACCAACCAGGTAACAAATAATCAGGAATACCATGAAAATGCTCTATTTTTCTAGTAATTTGAGAGGCTGTGACTGCATCAGAGACTAGGCCCTGAACTCCAGCAACCAACTGCACAAAGATTGATTTTATTTCAGGCAAGTCCACTTTGCTGACCAGTTCGCTGATTTTAAAAAGCACTTAGGTTTTTAAGAGACACTCAGTGAGGTAAGGGCTCACCTAAGATGTTTTGGAAAATGCAATTTAGATGTAAAATAAGATTTACTTTGGTAATCCCTAAGTTCCTTTGAAAACAGAAAGTTCATGTCTAGATAAACATCTCTGGATAAGCATGATGGTGCAATGGGTCACTGGACAGATTTTTTTCTGAATCTATGTTTAAGAAAAAGGAAAAGCACATTGACTTACCAATAGCCAAGTTTCTTATTGAGGGAAAACATTTACTCATTCCACAAAGACTCTCAGATTAAGAAATGAGATGACAATTTCTGGGTGCACTTTAATGATGTGTTTAGCCATCCTCTGGCTATGTTTGAGTTCATTTCTTGGTTTTGGACATGCTAATAAAATCAGTCCCTTCTCTTCGGATTTTTGGGGGGATTTTTGTACCTAGAAAAGGAAAACAAAGGCATTTCTATAAGCAACAGAACTAGAGAATATTTAACAGATACGCAGCTTGTGTTTCTAGATAAATGTTTGCAAAAAGTCCACATTAAAAGGAGGTGAGAATGAGCACAGGAATGCGTGTGTGTGCCTGAAACAGCAGCACACCTCCACATCAGACATGTGAGGAGGAAAGGTGCCACTGAGTTCTTCTCACATCCTTCTACATTCCAGAGCAGCTCAGCTTTCCTGTTCACTCACCTGCTTGAGCCTCCTCCCCAGCCAGGCTGCCCTTGCTGCAACCTTTTGTCTTTCACTCACCTTTCCTTCCTTTATCTCTGTTCTATAACCATTATCTCCATCAGCATAACTCCTTAAGATACACCTAGACATCGTTTGGCCAATGAATGCATTTCACACAACATTAGTCATATTGTACTGTGGATAATTTTTATGATATTGCTGTGCCTCTCCTTGGTGCGTTGTTACAGTTTAATTTGTACATATTCTGCTGCTGATGTAGTGTCACTCAGCTGTAACCAGACAGAGCATGATGGGTTTGTATTATTGCAACAAATCTTCCCTTAAAAAAAAAAAAAAAAAAAAAAAAAAAAAAAAAAAAAAAAAAAAAAAAAAAAAAAAAAAAAAAAAAAAAAAAAAAAAAAAAAAAAAAAAAAAAAAAAAAANAAAAGAAAAGAAAAGAAAAGAAAAGAAAAGAAAAGAAAAGAAAAGAAGAAAAAGAGAAAGAAAGAGGGAGAGAGAAAGAGAGAAAGAAAAAGGCAAGGAAAAGGGAAGGCTTTTTCTTAAGAGTATGTCTGTCTGCTTTCTAGGATTAGTGAACTGCAGACAGGCTGTCCTGCAGGGTCAGTGGAGAGCCAGATCTCAATTCTACCCTGCAAAAAATAAAGGGTTAGATTCAGGGTTACATCTCAGGCAAATTACATAAATAAATATCTGCTGAAAATTTGTGTTTTGAACCAATTTTCCACAAAGTTAAGGGTACGAGTTTCGTATCTGGAAGAATTCTTCAGACCCTGTCCAGCTACTCATCTTTACCAGATGAGCTAATACCAGTTATCTGCTTCCCTTCCAAATGGTGATGCCCATTGTGTGGTTGGAGTTTAATGTTACAGATCAATTTTCAGCCCCAGGCATCAGTTTTACATTTAGATGTGCAGGGCAGCTCTGCTGAAGCCTCTCAACTGTTCTGGGTATTCAGCAGCCCATATCAGCCTCTACACAAAGCACTGACCACACTGTTTTCAGTGCATCTGCTCCGTGATAGAGTTTCCCATATGGAAATGTTTTGCAAAAATAAGGGATTACTTGGAAAGACACTGGGCTAACCCTGCTGAGTATCTGCTTTTCTTCTTCTTAGTTCTCCAGTGTGGAACGTCACTGCTGGTATTTTGGACAGTGACCATAAGGTCATAAGACTGAGGGATTGAGACTCCCTCAGCTCTTTGTTTACCTCTGGAAGACAAAACAATTGATAATTTCACCTAATAAGCAGGAGTTGTGTTTAATTCTTTAAAAATGCTAATTTATTTTTGAAGCAGCTGAGCATGTCCCACATGTTTGAACCCAACCTGACAGAACAGGTTCCCTTGAGCAATGACATCTCACCCGTGTCACAGCCAGGCACAGTGTAAAACTTTTTTTCACACTACTAGAGCACATGCCAGGGACACCTGCATGTACAGGTGGCTTCTCCAGGCAACTCTGACACCTGGGAGGCCAAGCCAGGGACCCTCCTGCTGCCCACAGAGTCCTGTGTAGCTCCCCTGCTTTATTTCAAATGGAGCCCAAGAAATGAGGTCAGACAGTAGAAGAGTGAAGGTTTCTCCCCAATGTGTGTGACATTCTTCCACACAAAACAAACCCAGGCCATGCCAAAATGAGGGTGTTAAAATGGCCCTAAGCACTTGGCCCATATAGGAGTTCTTATCATGCTTTGCCCCTGTGAATCAAACCTTTCAATTAAAGTAACTGGGGGATATAATGGTGTTTTTATCTGCAGTTACAGCTTTAAATGAGGGTCAATAGAAGCAGCTACAGCCCTACCATGCCAACAGTCCTGAATGGCTCATAGGTTTTCAGAGAACACATTTCTGAAATAAACTCATCCATTTTCTCTTAAAAATAAAATATTATAGGAAAAAGACTTAGACCTTAGTGCAAGAGAAAAACTCAAGGAATCTTACTTGACTTTTATTTTGTTTTTAGGCATCAAGCCAGTAAGATCATCTTCCCTAGGGTTGCTTTCCCTGTGGGCTTTCCATGGTCACATCTGGAATAATGTAGGTGGGCACCCAGCCAGGTCAAAGCTGACTGTCAGAAGAGAAGAGGAAAATACACATCTATTAGCTATCAACCTGTATTTCTGACTTCTTTAGTGTAAAAATGTGCTTAATAAGAAGCTTCTGCTATAGAAAATACTTGTTTGAGTTTTTTTTATAGACTCTACCAAGTAAGGATTCTATGTAGCAAAACATGCAATGCTTTCATCTTGCGCAAACTGTGATTATAAAAAAACAAAAAAGACTTTACTAAATCTAAATTTTAACAGTTTTCTAAGGAATTAAGGCTGGTTACCTTAGATTTAGGAAACCAGTCAAAAAAAGGCATAAGCTTGTATCAAATGAGAGCTTTTCTAAGAATGAAATTGCAACAAAAGAACCTATTTTTCATGAGTTTCAAATTTCACAGTATATTTTGTAGTTGCTGTACAAGTTGTAGTAATATCTGCTGTGATTTATAGAGGAGTGGTGCTGTAAGAAGCCTCCCTTCTAATTAGAACTGGTTATGAGGTACATCACTCATATCAGCCTGAAATTTACTTCCATCTCGAACATGAGCTTTTTTTTTCCGCTGTTTATTGTCACAAACTGGCCACAGAAATGCTGATAAAGACATTACAGAAAATGTTATTAACTTAATCCCTTCCCAGCTGAGGTTCCCTCTTTTAACACAAACTTATTTTGAGTCTTTGTTTAGGCGTTGCAATGTGTCAGGCAGCAAACATTATCTCTCTCGTGGAAAGTTGAGCAATGAAAGCCTTTCCTCTTCCATGGGCTCCATTAGGCAGAACTGACTTTGACAGAAGGTGCAAAAGAACCTATAAATCCAGTGATTCCCTCCACTTTTACAGGCAGTGTGTGCAAGGGCTTCACACGTAGAGTAGATGTTTCATTTGAATGCAAAACATGCTAAAATTTGTACTGAAAAGCACTTAGGCTTTAAAAACATGCCATAATTCTAAGGAGAAAAATGCCTGACATATCTTTTGGCTGATTTCAAATTCATATATATTTTAAATGATCTATAGAGCCTAAGCTGTGCATTTTATACAACAGAATGATAACCATTCCCATTCCCCTCCATCTAATCCACGGATGGTCTTGATTTATTAGCCAGTTGTGCATAGCGCACTGCCCCTCCCGAAATTCATGCTGTAATTTTAATTTTTGTTGTTGCTGCTGCTGCTGCTATCTGGATGCAGAGCTTGCCATGAAGATAGCATGGGCTTAGCCTGTAAACATAATTGATGCTATCCAAGATAATGATTTAGGATATCATCCATCTCCAGTACAGCTTGCCATTACGTGACTTGTTCTTGCAGGTATCTGATTTGTATCATAGACGAGCTGGCTTGATTGCTGTTTTGCCATAGAGTAATAGTTCCCTGGTTTCCACTGACATGCTGAGTCTCCCTTGATCACTCAGGTGATCAGTCAACACATGAGTTAATTATGGGTGAAGGGGTGTCTGAAGCCCAAAGATCAAAAGATACGCACAAGGTCTTCTCCAAGTCATTATTCACCTTCTTAAGCATCAGGCAGTCAGTTCAGATTCCTGCCTCCTGCACTGTCCTTAAATAAAGTGGTATAACAGTAGGAAACCTGAATTAAAGCCTCAATAAGACACAGAATGAAACATTCAATTTCTCCAAAAGAAGAGAAAAAAAATCCACGTGGGCAAGACTGCCTGCATGGGGGAAGTCAGTAGTACTCTCATTTAGTTATAAGTAAAAAAATAATCATGTAAGTCATCAGTGGTAGGTGTTTAGAAGTAGAAAACCCAACAGTTTACCAAAAGCTTCTCACCAGCTTCCCCAGTAAAATTTCTGAGGTTTTAACTGGCATTGCAAGGAGATGATCTCAGATATTGTCATCATCTTTAATTCCATGCACAAAGAATAGAACTATTGGCAGAAGTTAGGAGCTACTGGACAAAATCATTAGAAGCCCTCCTAAAAATGTAAAGGAAAAGTAGTTCTAAAACTTTTTTATCTCTATTTCAACCACCCTCAAAACTCAAATGCATGCATTAATATTTCCGGAAGCTAATTATAATTATGGTCCTGGATCACCTCTGTGAGATTCACCCCTGTGGGCCATGTCCTGCATTACTGTGGGGAACGGGCACCACAACACCACAGTCTCACTCCTGTTTTAAGACCCTGAGAGCCAAATCAACTTGTTGGACAAGTCTGTTGAGCAGATGAGACCTACAGAAGCAAAGAGCTTGTGGCGTAGTGCTGCAGCCACAGGATTATTTGTGTGGGTAGAAAGAACAATCTCCCCAGCAGTAATTACCTGAACTCACTTGGGTACCAGCTCAACACCTGCACCCCTGAGCTACACCTGAATTTGTCCACCAAGACCGGTTTCTCCACCTCTGTGGTTTTCATGCTACTCTATTAAAGGGAAGGCAACTGAGCAATACACCTCAAAAGGTTGATTTCCTAAAATAATATCGTGCTTCCTCCACAAAGTCACCCTGCCTTTATTTTCGAGGCAAAAGGAACCGAATTGCTGAGTTGCAGGTTTGCAGAGATACTTTGTAAGGTCAAACACCCAAAGGGCTTCGGAGCAAGTGTAACTCAGTGCACACAGATCCACATATGCTTTCTTCCATATGCAAGTAAATGCTATGGATGCACAGCCCACTTGCACGTATCTGCACATGCCAAAGGGATTTACACATGTTAATACTTGGAAAGCAAAGTGAGAATGTATATAAAATGGCATGCACAAAGTGCATTCATCCATGTGCATATCCCTCTGGAGGCAGCACTACTTGGATGTGTTTCTAAGCACAAAAACAGTTAAAAATTGATATGTCACCCTCTCTCCAAAACCTAATGATTACAGTCTGTTAATTACACTGCATCTGCTGGAACTTTCAGCAAATAAATTGTGGACCTGATCTATTATTTATAATACCAACAGAAACTGCAAATAATGTTTTAAAGTCTCACATATGCAGAGTGCTAGCAGAAGCAAACTATTCCATGTTGTCACTTCCCCAAGCAGGTACCATATATTGTGACAAAGCTGCTATAATAACCTTTTCTAAATTTTACTTTCTGCAGATGGAGAGAAAGCAGTGAGAGAATATAAAGACTCACATAAAAGAAAAGAACACTTTAAAAATGTTCAAAATATCATGCACAATTAGTCCCAGAGTAGCTCTGCAATACTGTAGGCCATGTCTTGCCATTGCTTTGAGCCAAGATTCCCACAGCCTGAGATTCACTCGTTGCTTCTGGATGCCCAACAAACAAGTATATGGCAGGGTCTGCTGGGGAGAGAGTCATCTTAGCACACCTATGCCTTGAATTTAGGCTTTAATTGTGGCATCTCCTCTCCCAGTGTGAAATCCATATGGATTTGCTGAATTCCCATGTTTTTTAAAGCACTTGCACACTTGTACAAATACACAGAGTGGCTGATGTGCTCTGCCTTGCACAGAGCCCTGAACCACAGCCCCATTTCCCACCACCTCCTGTTCTCTACAAGCATTACCTGGCATTGCCACTGCTGTGGTTTCTCCAATAGAACCATTCAGCCTTGAAGCAAATAACTGATTTTTTTTTTCCCCCCAACAGCTGCCCCAGCAAACAATGTAAGGTTTGCAAGTCAGGTTGTATCCCCTCTTCCTTGGCTTCCCCAAACCAGTAACAACATCTCCCCAGAGCAAATGGCAATTGTCTGGTCTAAACTGGAGCAGAATTGCCATCTTCTGCTGTGTAACAGGACCAAGAGCTTTGCACTCATTATTATTACTATGAGACCTGAGCATTAGTTAGCTGGCCTCATTACACAACTCTAGCCAGCCCACTTATCCACCAGAAAGCAAATAACCACTCAGGCTGAAGTTTATGAAACTTCTGGGATTCACAAATGTGTTTCGTGGATTTCTGGCAGTTGTCTGAATGTTCACAAATAATGTGATGCCAGTAATCACAGCAAGTCAGAGCTTGACACTTCTATTCATAAATCAGGAGATGTTTTATTTTTACTGCTTGAACATTTCTGTTCCCAAGCACGATTGGATTTGAACCATCAAGCTGGAGGTGAAAGGACCTTTATTTAATGTATTTGTTTAGGTTTATATGAAATATAAAAAAGTGTCTATGCAGGACTGTAGCCACCTTTACCATATATTAAAAAAAACCAGGCCAACTCACACAGACAAAAATAAACTTAGTAACTTTCAAAAGGAAAAAAAGGCACAAAAAAAAGCCTCTTGGGCAGAGACCTCAAATCTTCCTATATAAACCAAAATCTTTTGCAGACACTGTTTCTCTCATCTCCAGAGCCTGGGACATGAAGGAATGTGTCCCTCAGGTTAGCAGAACTGGGACTCTCCCAGGCCAGGGTGGAAAGAGAGCTCTCAGTCATGCTGCTGCCGAGCAGATCTATCCAGTATTCTCTCCTTTAAACCAAGAGGACTTCAGCCAAAATGCCTCTGTGGCTTGCAGCTGCAGCAGTATCACTGGGGAGACAGAGCAATCTATTAAGCAGAGAGGTTCCAAGATCCAAGACTTGATGCCAAAAATCTATTTTAGCCTCCCCCGCAAGCCTGCAGCCACAAGGCAGGTCCTGCAGCACCAGTGGTGACTGCTGGGGGTGGAAACTCCCCCTCATCACCCCATGGGCACAGAGAGCATCCACAGCCCACCCTGCCCAGTGCTCCCCTCCCCACGCTGCACCTGCCCCCAGGCACCCCTGGCACAGGGATTTCTCCCACTCATACACTGTGAAGTAGTTTCATTCAACTAGCTCCTCCTTCCACAGTCAGAAAATTGTAAAGTTATCACTCAAAGAGTAGAATGTGGAAGAGAAAACCAATCTATTGACGTTCAAGACTCAATTAAAATGAATCCATTAGGATTTTCTACCACAAGGCAGATGGTCCTGCAGACCAGGTTGTGTCCTGCTGCTGGCATCAGCCAAGAGCACCATCCACTGTCCCACCTAGCCTCCTCTTTCCTTCAGTCTCCTTTTGGAGTGGGGACAGGTACGTGTGGAAAGGCAGGGACAGAGGAGTGAAACACACTTTTATAAAATCGGCTTTTCTCCTCATGTTGTCAGAATCCACAAATCTTTTAGAGACAGCTTGGTCTTTTCAGACACAATCCCAGTTCTCTTAGAGAACCATCTCTTCCAAAGTAAACAAAGTGACAGAGGATCAGCTCTTTACTCTTTAGAATGCTGCAGAAAGGAAGTGTCCAAAAGGTCACAAACAGTTGTCACTCTGACACGCTGTAGGTGATATTTTTCAGACCCTCTATGCAAAATCAAAATACCACTACCATGTTTTTTCACTCGAAGCTGGCAACTTTTGGAAAGGTTTCTGTTCAATACATTGAGCTGATGTTTCTCTTGGACAAGAATTGCCAGTAGGAGACAGGTTGAAGGAAGACCAACAACCTGTCCCTTCCATCCATCCTGCCTCTCAGCGAGAGCTGCATCCCATCAGCAGCTGCTGGGGCTGAGGGGAGGCTGCATGCAGGAAAAAGAACTCTATCCCTGAGGCTCTGCTCTGGCCAGAGTAGATTTGGATAAGGATCAGGATCAGGATCCAGTGCAACAAGGCATGTAGAGCACAGTCAAACTTTCCCCCCTCCAGGCATCTAAAAAGCAACCCGACCGGATTTTCTCCTGGACAACTCAGCATTTGAACGGGCCAGTTAATCAAAAGCACCTCCCAACTGCAATGACACCCTGCTGCCTTCTGACACTTGCCACTTCCATAACACCATTTACAGCTCCACTGCTGTAACAGGAAGCCCTGAGGAGGAACTGGCTCCTACAACATGCTGCCATCACATTTTAGCCAAGGCTGAATGTAGCTGCAAATCTCTCTACAAAATACAGCGGAGATCTATTAAATGCATAATTTCCCTGGCACCAAAATGTTATTCTTTTAGCAGGTCTGCTTCTTCCCTGGGATTCTGATGAAGTGGGCTCTGCTGTATTATGAAATACACCATGTTTGGGTGTGATACACAGAAAACATCTCTGTTTAACACAGCTTATCTTTTATAATGTCACTTTTCTATTGGATTTCTTTTCTGTGCACTGGGAACACATTCTTGTGACAGTCACACTCCTTTACTGGGGGGCTTTGCTATGTGACCTGCAGTGTCACAGGCAGGACCAGATCCTGCCCAAAAGCACAGGCTGGGCAGCTTGATACAACAGAAAGGAATACGGAACAAATAAAGAACCAGGAAAAGCAATACAACATTTAGCCAAGTGGGCTACAGAGGCATTTTCCAGCCTGAAACACAGATCTGCAAAAACAAAAAAAAAAAAACAAAACAAACAAAAAAAACCCCTAAGCTGCTATTTCCTGTATGATGCTCATTATTGCCTTTCTACACACTTACCAGAGTTAGCATGAGAGCTCAAGAAATCCGGGAATACCACCAGCACATCCATTTTGCTAGGAAGAGGCAATGTGGTAACAAAGCACACACCAACCCTGCCAGTCTGGACCCCGTCCCTCTCACAACCGTCACTCTCATAATTTCTTCCAGATTCTTCAAAAAATGCAAAGAGGAACACATGGTAAATAAAACTGCTTGGCAGAAAAGGATTCCTTTTTTCTGCTTTGTTGTGACCTTCTGCAAACACCTGGCAGGATGAAGTCCCACAAGACACTTGCTCTGCTAGCTTCCCACAGCTGCACTCAGTGTGGTGAACTGGTTCAGCAAAGCTCTACCAAGAGCTGGGTGGTACAGAGAGACTTCTCTCTTGTGGCAGGAGTGAACTGCCAGAGCAGCTCAGCCACTTTGCACAACCTGCCCTGTGGCTGCCTTCACTGGAACAGGCCATGTTCCCAATCCCCAACCCTTTATGTGTCCTTGTTTCCATCAGCAGTGCTCCCTGAGCAACTCAGCATCTGGGCATGCCCCCACTTGAGCTGGGCTGCACACCAAGCTCAGCCCAGCTCTGCTTGGACTCCACAAAGCAGGGTCTCATCTCCCTCAGTGCCTTGCAGGAGCTGCAGGTGAGTACCAAGCGCTGCCTGGTGGGTGTGCTCCTCCCAGAACCCCCTGCCAGGGCCTCCTCTGAGGCCAAACCACACCACAGAAGTGCCACTGCTGCTTCACTGAGTTACTCAGCAGCTCCTGCACTCCTGCAGAAATTCCACTTCTCAGCCAGAGGGCTTCAAATTAACACTTCTCATACCCCAGAAAGATGCTGCAATTCCCTGGCTGCCTGCTCTTCACCTCTCCTCCTGTCAAAGCCTTGCTGCTTTCACAGGAAGGGTTCAAGTTTCATTGAGTGAATGGGCAGAGGAAACACCATGATTTTCTTTCATCTCAATATGATGATGCTCACTCAGGGATTTCTGCTACTGCCCTATTTTCTGTAAATAATATCATGTGAGAGATGGGAGACACTCTCTTTAAGAAAGACAATGTCCCAACTTATGTACCTTTCTACTTTGAGCAAAAACAGATTACCCTGAACCTCTTTGGCAACATCACAAACCTCCAAAAGGAAGGAGGGACTAAAGCTCCTTTTAGGACAGCCTAGAAAAATCAGAACATTTTTTTCCTAGATTTTACCTCCAAGTTTCTTGTACTCAAATTGAGCAACCTGAGTAGCTGATTGAGGTCCCAAACCCTGGATGAAGTTAGGGGTTGTAGTGACAACATCATTGTTCACCCTTGACACTTTTGGTATCTGCTTGCATTTTCTGAGCCGACTGGCTTAAGCCAGTCATGTGTTTTCCCCATGTGGATATTCAGGAGGGAGCCAGCATCTGAAAAGCACATTCACCCAGTCCACAGGCCAAACCAACACTTTGATAGTACAAAGATTGGCTTCAAACCCAAAGTCAGGGACCAAATTCATTCAACAGTGGATGAATTTTTGACTTCCCCCTGTACCTCACTTGCTCCTAAGCAAAGTACACAGTAGATCACACTTTCAGGATTGCTTTATCAAAAAGTTTCATTAAAGGTAATTCAGGTGCTTCTGGTAAAGACCAGGCAAGCAGCTGAGGCAGGAGCAGGTGTGTTACAAGCTTCCTTCCCACACCCCTCAGCACGAGGGACTTTCCATGTTCAGAGCTGGATTTCAGCTTAATTAAAACCAAGCAGGAAGAAATGGCTCATATGCACACAGTGCTTTTCCTGCTGATCAATAAGCTTCCTTCCTGCCTGATAACTAAACCATTCATAATATTAACAGTGTTATTTAAGACCTGTAGAAACTCTGATTCACACAAACCAGAAATATCTTGACCTAGATACTGGGAACAAAACAATATTGAGTAAACTTCGGGATTGCCCGTTCATCTATCATTGCACTTGACATTTTATTGAGGAATTGGAGCAAAGCTATTTTACCCCAAATGTTCTTACACCAGCGTACTTATTCAGAGAGTAAAATCTTTTAGACACTTGCCCCCTCTCAATTTAGATTAAAAGGAGTGCATTTTAGAGTCGACTAATAACATGAACTGCCTTTCAACAACTGCAAATAGCAAACACTATTATATCAGAAAACATAAATGAGGCTCAGCTCTATGCCTTTCTAAGGATAAAAGAAGCATGAGGAAAGAAAGAACACAAAGAGTATTCCCACCAGGTTACAGGTGCACAGACTCAAGAAAGTGACCTGCACAGTAAGAGATGGTCACTGATGCAGAATGGTTCAATAAATGTTTCCAGAAGCACCATCAGGCTGGTGCTTCTTTGGGCTTTATGTAATGCCGGGCACATTTTGCAGCACCTTTGCAAATGAAGGCCTTGCTTTCCTCAGGGTCTGTACCAAAATTCATAGGTTTCCACAAGAAGGCACACCTGCACTGTCTAACATATCCAACTGCAAGGCTCAGGATGACTTGAGCACACAACCTCCTGTCTAGAGCTGGCGCCTCACTGCACCTCAAGTCTAATATAGCTTATTTTTGCTTATTTCTCTTATCCATACAAATTTTGGTACTTACAAGTTTCAGTAGATGGAGCATTTTAAGTGTTTACCTACCTGGAAGACTGTCTGCTTAAAAGGTAGCAAAGGAAAAGAAGGACTTTCAGAAAAGATCAAATACATCATAAGCTTGGCAGACACTGTAGCCCTGAAACAGCAGTTTGAAACTTGCACCATAACAAATCTTCTCCTATACATTATCTCACAGGAAACAACACATGATAAATTCTTAGCACAATGTGATTCCCCTCCTTCCTCCTCCTCCCCACTTCAGAAAGATTTAACATCTAATTCAGCTTTTGACGAGCTGCTTCATCACTGCGGGAATGCTGTTGATCTCTGTCGGAACCCTGCGGCCTTGGACAGAACAAACTGGAAGGGGAAAAAAAAATTTTGGCCGTCTGTAATGATAAATAAATACATTACAGGATACAACTCTGGGGAATGGAGGCTGACACTGACTGAGCACCATGACCTCCACACAACTGCCAAGTCTCCACTGCTTAACAAAAGTCAACTTTTGTTTGCCTTCTCCCCCCTCAATGACAATTTCTTAAAGAGCAAATGCAGGATGGAAAAGGGGGAAAAAAATAAAACCAATAAAAGATAGAGAGCTCCAAACCCTCCTCATCTGCTGCCCAGAGGCACTTTGGTTTTGACAGAACAGTATTTCATTTCTTTGGTCTCCTGGAAATCGGGGGAAAACAGTCCATGCTGCATCAGCAGCAGCGGGACAAGGAAGCTGTGCCACAGGGAATGCTCAAATCCCTTTAAAATTTTTTTTTGCATTAGGATGTGCCTGCCTTCAGGCTAGTTCTTGGCTCCAATTTGATTTTCTGTCTACTTAAGTCCCACTCACAAAATCAAATATGTATTTCAGCTGTTGGGTCTTCACATTGATGGCAACAATAATTAAGTAGAGAGGAAGCAATTGGTTACTCCATCAGATAAGCCACCTCCTCATCCCTGGAAGCCTCACCCACTTGTGCCAACCTGTTTCCTAGACTCATTTTCCATATCTCTCGAATCTCTTTCCAATTTCTCTCCAATCATGTAGAAAGGTGATACCTGCTGCCACCTCTCTTCATTTTGCAGAGGCACAAAGGGATAAATAAAGTGTCATGACAAAGTCAGTCAAGTCAAAAGCCAGGTATGGACTGCAAACATTAACTCTTGTGGCTGTATTGTGCATACTATAGGGTATTATTCCATTAACTCCATGAACTTTACGGCAACCACAGAGGACTCAGCCTGATCACAAGAAGTTCATGGTCAAGCCCTGAAGACCCATCAACACCCTACAGCAAAGGACAGCACAAAAAAACCCCTCACTAACTCTGACAAATCTCACTCCAGCCCAGGAAGAGCAGAGCCTCCCCAGCCCGTGCTAATCAGCCGCTCTGGCTCGCTGAGCGCCTCATACCCGCACAAAGCCCGTGTAGCTACACCACTCCTGCAGCCACAGCAGCATGGCTTCCCAGAGCTCCACTGCACTGTGCAGAGGCTCCAGCTCACCCCGAGCTGTCTCAGGGATACAAGGCACAGCTTGTTCCGAGAGTTTCTTCTGCTCCCCTCACTCCCCTAAGAGATGTCTCCTGCCAGCTCACCCCGTCTCACTGCCGCCGACACCGGGCTCTATCTTCTCAGCTCTGGGCTTGCAGATCATTTAACTCAGCTATTCACCAAAGCACCTATTTAATCCACTCTGCTCACAGTTGCTACTATTAAAATACTTCATATTTTCAAATGTCCTGTGACTACTTATGCTTCATAATGTCCTTCTTGTTTCTCCTATCGCCTGTCCTTTGTATACACAGCAAAGTGGATAAGGGAGAGATGGTTACACTCACCCAAACAGTGGAAGACTCATGATTCAATCCCTTTATCTTCCGTCTCTGGTTGACATTTTTAATTTCTCAACCTATCTTGTTTCATTCTCCTTAGGTTTAGAGGATTTGAATGGTTCACTTTCAGTTAAGGGTAGGATCTTTCTAACATGTCTTCTTATATTTGAATATTCTCCTGAATCTTTTCCATTGCTTTGAAATTCCCGCTGAGAGTAACTGGAGAAAAGCAGTTTTCTTCAGCTTCATCAGTTCCCTAAGACTGTTCTGCCAGAGAATACTTGTTTCACATTAATTATATCTTTGGTTGTCCTTGTAGTTGTTTCCTGTAAGTGTAAATTGAGTGCATTATAGTCTCTGCTAGCAATGAGCTGTTTGATGCATTGTAGGGGCTGCACTTACAGACAGATTTCAATAAAATCAGGCAGGAGATCTAAGTGGTGCACAAGCATTCCCCAAACCACCACTGAGCTCATGTCTTGACCTGCCCATTCGAACAAGATTGACACTTTCTAAGAGAGAGTGGATAAGGAGAAAAAATAATCAGAAATAAATATGAAACCCATTTTCAAAGCTATACATCCCAAACCTTTCACTTGAGTCAAATACACAAAAAAACCAAAAAGCAGGACAAAACAGAAATCAGCCCAAGTGCAGGGAAGCTCTGCCTCTGATGCAGGTACAATAGAATCTACATCACAGAATTACAGAATCACACAATCACTGGGTTGGAAGGGACCTCCAAGATCATCGAGTCCAACCCATTCCCTAAAACCCCAACTAAACCATGGCACCGAGTGCCACATCCAGTCTCTTCTTAAACACATCCAGGGATGGTGAATCCACCATGTCCCCAGGCAGACCCTGCCAATCCTTTATCACCCTTTCTGTAAAAAGCTTTTTCCTAATATCCAGCCTATATTTCCCTTGGTGCAGCTCAAGGCTGTGTCCTCTGGTTCTGTCAGTGCTGCCTGGAGACAGAGACCAACCCCCCTGAGCACAGCCACCTTTCAGGGAGCTGCAGAGAGTGATGAGGTCACCTCTGAGTCTCCTTTTCTCCAGGCTTCCTCACAGGGCTTGTGTTCCAAGCCCCTCACCAGCCTTGTTGCCCTCCTCTGGATGTGCTCAAGTGTCTCAACATCCTGCCCCCCGGTCTCAGTCAGCAGTTTTGAACATGAATTCCTCCCTTCAGAAACCAAAGAAGCCTTTGCTGTACTCCACAACTCATCCCTTACAGGCAGCAGCAGCAGAGGGGATCTACTGTGACCTGTGTCTGTAGCTGAGGGGAAATGCAAAGCTTCTGCAGAAGTCAAAGTGGGTAGAAATCAGCTGTGGACATCTGGGTGGAAATTATCTGCCAGTGCAGTCCTCTCTGCTGGCCTGCTTCTCCCTTGCTGCTGCAGATCTACGTGTGCACGCTCTGCCTGTGTGTTTAAACAAAAAGGCTGATAAGGAGTACTTGTCTGTCAGCAGTATCTGAAGCCCACGGCTCTTTGAGAGCATTTGGGTTTACTTGGCGGGTCATGCTGACTCCTTGTGAGCCATTTATCATGACAAAAAACTCCAGAGGTTGGCACTACGCCAGTGTCTTCCCTTCTCCTCCCTCCCCCCACCCCTTTCTCCCCTCCTGGGTATTGATGCTACATCAAAAGAAACCTCCAGTTCACATAGCAACAGAACATTTTTATATAACCCCTGCATGGGAACGCTGCACAAACCATTGGACAATCCCTTGCAAGCACGTTAGGTAATTCCAGGATATTTTGCTGGTTTTTGTCAAAAACACCCCTGACTAAATGAACTATAAAAAGGGAAGAGGATCTTTTGCACATGGGCCAGATTTGAAACATAACTTGGCACCAAGGACATCAGGGGATTAGGGCACCTATTGGTTCCATGTTCTAAATTTTGCCATTCTCTATCTCACTTGGAATCCAACTGGGGAGTCCAAAGCATTTAAGCCAGTTTGTGCATAATGTAATTGAAAGCAAAGCAATGCTGAAGGGATCTGCTGAGTCAGGGCTTTAATAAGACAAAGACTGAAATTTAGATTTTGGTGGACACTGAAAACTCTGATTGCTATCCAAAGCAGGGATATCCATACAGACTGTGTATTTAACACAGCTATAAGCCAGCCAGGTCATCTTCACTTCTCTCACCCTGTCACAAAAGGTTAATATTTTCAATAAGGACATAAAAAATATGATACTTTAAATCTTTTCACAGCATGCTAACCTCATCTTTACTTTGTGTTAGACCCATCTTTCAGGTCTTCCACTACTTTGCTGCAAGGATCACAAAGGGGGAAAAATTGACTCTGAGGATTTGTACTGCTTTCCCCTGATCACTAACTAGAACAGGACCCCCAGACAAGGCAAATCCGACCTACAGTAACATTAGAGGCACTGTTTACTCATTGGTATATCTTACCTGTGCACTGAGCTCAGCTCATCACAAGATCTTCGATTAAGGACAGAGTTTATGATAGCAATCACTCAAGATTTTTTGCTTGCATTACCAGCATCTCAGGATTTCCTGGGAATTTCAGCAAGTTGTTTGCAGTTCCCAGGGTTTAGGACACTGCTGATGACTTTGACTTCTGCTCTCTTCCTCTAGTGTAGTACAGCCTTTTGATCTTTTTCATTAGGTCTTAAGTAAGTCACTGGAAACATTTTGTGGTGAGTAGGTGGTATGGGAAATATATTCTCTGGACCTTTCCAGACTAAACATCTACAGCCTGATTGCTTCAGCTGTGGGGTAATGCACCGGTCCAGTGCTCCTGCACCATTTGGAAAAGATAATAGTTAAGGTGTATCTATCTATCTAGGTTATTATACAGTGCACATCATTAAAGGATAATTCATGCAGCAGCTAGAATACAGGTAATATATGACAGAAATTATGGACTAACTTTTGTAGCTGCAGAGAAAATCTTCTACGCACCATTTTCTTGACTGCGATGATAGAAGTGGAAGGATGTCTTAATTAAGACATTCTGTCCCCCATTATCTCTTAATTCCTTTGGATCATTCCCATCTTCACTGTACCCCTTCTCCTCTCTACATCAGGGAAGACGAGCAGGTCACTCGTGCAGCAGCCCAGGGGTTCTGCCCTCACATAAAGCCCATACACAATGTGCTGGGCTTTCATGCAGAAAATTCTTTAGACATGTGTCTCTCAGTCTCAAACTGGCTCAAAAAATCATCTGAAAGCCTCTAATTTTGCTGGCCCAGGAACACTCACGACTTCATGTGGGCTTCAGTTTTTTGAGTCCTTACTCTAATGCCTTTCAGGTTCAGCAAAGCGGAGCCATACAGGATGGTTAGGAAGTGTTAACGGGCTGCAGTGGCTCTGTAATGCAGCACTGGCTGGCAAATTATCACACCCCATTGTCACTTCATCAGCTGGCAGCCTGGGACAAATGGAACAGCACATGTGCCTCTGTGCTCAAGGTCGCTCACGTTAGTGGAGAGCCCAGGAGAGCACCCAAGGCAACTGCCCACCCTCAGGACCAGCACTAGAGTCCTCAATATGCTGTGTAATCTTTGGGTTTCAAGAGAGAATCTGCCTTTTTTTTCCCCAGCAACTTGCTCAGTAGTAAACTCATCAACTGCTTTGTCAAATTTGCCTCCACACATTTTTTGTCTTGAGCTGTCAAGAAATTCTTGTGCTTTTGTTTCTGGGAACAAACTTGGGAAGCCTTTTGGGGAACACTCAATTCCTTGCTTTATAGAGTTAAAGTGGAACACAACCAGCATATCCAAAAGGCTGACCACATCATCTATTTTAGGTACATAACACAAGAGCTATGCAGAGAGAAATATCTAGGAGGAAATTCAAGGCCCTAAGACAGGTTCTGTGAATCAGCATGAACAGCTCTCTAAAATGTAAAATTAAGGGAAACCAAATGTATTCAGCCAACTTGGTGAAGCTCCATTGGCAACCAATTATGCCCCGAGCCTTATTTTCAGAAGTGTGTGCATGTAATGGTGTGTGCAAAAATGAACAATCAATAGTGTCCTTCATTTATATGACTTGCCATGATTGCATCCTGCAGCCATGGTAACTGTGCCCCCACCTGAGGGGCTGCAGGAACAGATATGCAGATTTGCTGGGGGGTTCCCATCCCAGCTGCTGGGAACACCTCGTTTTAAGGAACCTCAAACCCCAAAGTCATGTTTGACACTCCAGAGCTGCCAAGGGGTTTGTGTGTGTTACATGGGGATAAATGCACGCGTGAGGGTATTTATAGGCAAACAAAACAATGTGATTGGCTTCTTCTGTTACAGTAGTGGTGACAGGAAGGAAGAAGCATCAGCTGAATACTGTGTAATGCTACTGCTGCCCACAGGCTCAGCGAGGACTCCTCTGTGCCCCTGCTCCCCACGTGCAGATCTATGAGCAGATCCTCAGGGACAAAGGGGTGACTCCAGATATGCTCCAGACAAGGGGACAAGCAAGGCAGTGCCTGACTTCACTGGGGAACTCGGGGAGCCATGGCAAGGCCAAACAAGCAGGTGAACAACTCTTCAACAAAGCACGAGCATCCCTCATGGAGCATCCCTCATCCCTCCCTCTGGTCTGGTTAAACAGGTCTGAAGGAGACTTTTGGAAAGCAAAGAAACCTTTTACTTTACCTTATGTTAAAACAAGTATAAAAAACATGCAGAAACCAAATGTTTGCCTCTGACATTTTTTAGAAAATGTCCTGCTCACATTCCAAACAAGGAGGAAAGGTTGGCCAGTCCCAGCAAGTGTAGTTTTTGGAATCCCAAATCTCTATTGAGAGAAGCACAAAGGTATGATGAGGAGAGTTGAAATTGCTAAGTGATGCAGACATGGCTGAGTTGACCTTTTCTTTTTCTTTTCCCCTGGAACAGGCCAGGAAAAAAGCAAAAAGGAACAAGAAAAATATTTATTAAGTCTACAAATGCTCCCTTTCTCCATGCAATGGAAACCCTTTGTGTCATAGTCAGTGAAGAGAGGAGAGAAAAGCCTGCAGAGCTATTTCAAGCCACAGCATCTCTGTTCTGGTGTCAACTGTTTTGAGGAGGAACCTGCACATTGGGGGAGTCCAAAGAGAGAGACAGGAACTGGGTGGGTGTCAGGAGCATCAGAAGTGGTGAAAATGGATTGAAAATCACTGCTGCCTCCCTCATAGCATTGATTTTGCAGTCTGCTCTGCCCCAGAGTTTCTGTCCTGTGCCCTGCAAACACACACACTTGGCTGGCCTTGTCACTGCCCAGGTCACTCAGCTCCTCCTGGGTTTTGTTTATTGCCTGGTATTTTTGAGAACAGTCAATGGCATCTTTTGTGAAAGAAGTCCTAACAAGAAAAGAAAAGCTTGTTTATCCAGTTTAAAGCCTACACACATTGGATAAAGCATTCTACAACCTCTACATTCATTACCAATTAATTATTGAAAGGGTATCTACTGAATGTTTTTAATATGCATAAAAGTAAAGACAATTCCAGTTGCCATGCAACTGGCTGAGGATCATGTAAACATAAATGTAGTACTTTCATTGTCATGAATAATCTTATGTATCTGGAGAGAAGGGCTCAGCAGAGCCATCACAGACCAGAGCAGAGGAACAGCATTAAGGTGCAGGGGAATTAACCACTTGGTATCTAGAGTGAGCCTGACTTTTGGGTATTAATTTGATTATCAGTGTAGCAAAAAAGGCCAGGACTTTGTATCCATGGACTAAGGTACAATTGTTTGGCCCCTGGAATTGCATCCTGAGAGACTGACATGGAATATTTATATACGATGCAATCAAGAGAGGTCTTATTGACAATCAGCCATAGCTCAGCATGCAGCTTGATAAGACTCGTAATTATACAGATGAAAAAAGAATTGACAAAAGATGTATGTGATGATTCCAGCTGATCTCTACTGCTTCACACAGACATCATCAATCTCTGCTTAGTTTGGCTTAAAGTACAGATGGTTCCACTAAGCATCAGAGATTCCAGTACATATCCAGAATAAGATTGCATACTTTCTCTCTCCAGAAATTTGCTAAAGAGATGAACTTCAGAAAAACAAAAATCTTTGTGAATTCAGGGAAAATATGGGTATTATTGTTGTAAATAATAAAATTGTAAATAAAAAAAGTTATTTGATAAAATAGAATTAAACAATACATTTTTATTTCAGAAAAACTACATTTAAAGTTGACAAAAAAATTATTTTTTACTTTCTCTTTGCATTATCCTTTCAGCTTCCCCTGGAACAAACTTTACTTTTTGGCATGGTTACAGTGGAAAAAAAAAAGAAAAATAATTATTTGCCAACTGTATAGACTGAAAAACCAGCAGAAATATCTCCCACATTTAGAAGCAGCAAGTAAACACATAGTTTCAATTCTATTCCATTTCTTTCTCCAAAACTCTTTCTCCTGTAGTCTAAACAATCTGATCTAGTCCTTAGTAAGCCTGAGTCCTGCTTTTAAAGCTAATTTACAAAGTCCTGAGGTTGTTTATGTTCCCTGCTCTACTCTTGCACAGGCGGCAGGGTGCCTTATTCCCATGAAGACCTGCATCCTTCAGGTGATGCAAATGTTATTCTCTTTACCTGTTTCACAAAGTTTATTCTTCTACCTAACTATTCCCTCTGCTGCTGACAGACCTGCCAGGAAACAGGCTCTCTTAGGTTGTAATTTAAATTACAGGAGTGAGAACTTGAACCACATTTGTGTAACTGATTGATAGGTTTAGCTGATATGTATTTTTTTTCTTAGGGTTTTGTTTGTTGCCACTTTTTGTACCTGCATACAATTTATTAGAGTAAGCAGTATAGTCTTAAACACAGCTAATATTACTCCTTAATACACTTAAAAGAAATGTTTGGCATTTAACTTTATAATAAAAGGTATCAATTAGGAACTGTCAATGTTTTCAGTAGTGATATCTAATTACTGTAACTTGCTATAGGCTATCTTGTTAAATTCTACTTGAATGACTAAGTATTCCTGACAAGTTTAATGCATTATTAAAGGTGTAATTACTTGGTTATTGCTCATGTAATTCTAAGTTAATTACATGACATCTAAATTCATCATTTTTATGTTTATTGAACTTTGGTAAATTCACTTTTAGCTATTGCTTGGTATTTACACCATGACTCTCTTCCACTCATTTTGGACTTAAAGGAGGTTAGGGTTGCATTTTCTCAGTGCAGCACGAGAAACCAGGAAGGGGAAAGGATCTACAATCACAAGTCTAGTTTTCCTATCAGTTTTTCATTTTCCTATGCTTTCCTTGCCTGCTGCCATTTAACCACACTGTGATTTGCTCAGTTTTCAAGAGAAGAAAATGAGACTACAAGTTTTCAGGTGGTGTGAAATGCTGATCCTACTGAAATCAGTGGCAAAGCTCTCACATGGAGTAGTGGCAGCAGTTTACCTTTGTGAACCTTTGTTCAGGGGCAGAGAATGAACCACCCCAAGGGCACTGGGATACAGATTTCCTTGCAAAGGGGCGTCTCCAAGGGTCAGTCATTGTAATTTCCACTCACAGCACTCAGGAGAAATATATAAATAAACAATTCACTTGAAATTCCCTTCTACTGTTGTGCTTGCTCCCTGTACCATGCCTTATTTCCCACCCTGGATTTGCAAACACAGCCTCTCGTGCTTCACCCAGTTCACAGCTCAGCCCTGTGCTCCCAGGGCCCTCACTGTGCTGACCCACAGCAGGTGGAAAAGTAAATGCTGTCCATGCCACGGCTACCAAATGAAAACCTTGACAAGCTCAAGTGCCATCATTACACAGTCAGTGAATCCGAGGTTATAAATCTTGCTTCATTCCCATTTGGAAGAAAGATCTTCAATTAAGCAGAAATTGATTTTATAATGATTTTTTTTTCCTGCTCATGATTGGTAGATTGTTTGAAACTGTTCCAGCCCAACAACATAGAGACAGAACAATTACACATGTATCGTAGCTGACAGCAGCACTGATTTTAAGTCAGTGAATTGAATTTAGCCCTTTGATTTTTTTGGCAAGAAGTGTACCTTACAACAATTATGAAGAAAAAAAAATATTATCCTAGCTAACCTTTGAAACTCTCAAGCCAGTCAGACAGCAAGGAGGAAATGCAATGGGGCTTGGGAAGTTATTTCTGATCTTATGGAATCCCTCACTACTCTGCAGTGCATGTAACACTGAAGTTAGTGCAGTTTCCAATTAAATAAATTACCTAAGTAGTTTGTGATGACTGAGATATTAGTGGAGGTTTGAATAAGTTATTTGGCAGATCAAATGCCACATTACCATTGTTGATAATGATACTTAGGAAATTAGGGATTTACAATCACAGTTTTCAAAGCATATCTGAATTTTAGTGTTGATGGAAAAGACTCAAAATGGATCAATTCAAAGCCCACTAAGCTTACTTGTAGTTTTTCCATTAATTTCAAAGCTTTCTACACCAAAATTTAAGGCATAGTCCTCCTATAAAATAATACTTTCTGTGCACAGAGAACAATCAGCATAGGATTAAAATCCCATTAGATATGTAGTAAGCTAATAATTTAAACCTTACTCTGTAATGATATGTTGACAGGCACTGGTTTACCTTCTAAACTCTCTAGATATAGTTCTGATCCTACTAATTTTGTTAATAAGGTATAATTAAAAGCGAGATCCTTCCATCCACAGGGCAATACTGAATGCAATTATCCATGTTGTGTTAATAATTAGTGGAGCTCACCTTGACTCACCATCCCTGGAGGGATGTAGAAGTCGTGTGGATGGGGGGGTACCTGGGGCCATGGTTTAGTGCTGGACTTGGCAGTGCTGGGTTGGACTGGTGATCTCAAAGGTTTTTTCCAACCAGAGCGATTCTGTGATTTCATGACACGGCTGTGACAGGGACGATACAAGCACAGGACAAAGAGACAAACTGCTCCAGAAGTTAAAATGCCACTGTCAAAGCAACAGACAGTAGACTCAGAAAAATTGAGAATGCAAAGAAGCTCAGAGGCAACGCTGTTTGTCAAGAAAGACAGGAGTCAGTAGCTCCCTAGCAATTTAATCCTTGTTGTAACTTTGTGGGCATCCCAGACTTGAACAAAACCACTGGAGCACAGGCCAGTGCCCAGCCAGCCCCTACCACAATCACAGTCATTTCAAAGCTGGGCCATGGTATGTCTCCAGTTTAATCCAGTTTAATCTTTTTCATCTGCAGATGACGTTGGCCAAGAGAATCTAAACCTTGCTAGAAGGAGTCAGTAAAAGTAGGTGCCACATTTCCTTGAGGCAATCAAAGTAAATCCCATTTTCTATCAGTCTAATAAGGAAAGTTTGGAGATTTTCAGCTTGCATTTCCTAGTATGTTAATTTCATCTTTGCCCACATATTATTCTGCTTGATCTGACCTGAATCTGACTTATTGCATTTCCCAAACTACTTTTCACTCAGCGGTTAATTAAAAGATTTGGTCCCTGACACACTGCTTACAGCCCTTATTGGCACCCATTAGCCCAGCTAGACTAATTCTCCTGAAAAGCAAACCTCCTTATATTCCCAGGGTCAAAAGTTCACAGACAATTCCCTAAATCTTTAACATTCACTATTAGTTCATTATTTGAACCTACTCTGCTGTAAGAGGTTGTATTCAAATGTAGGCATAAAAAGTCATTCAAAAAAGCCAGTTTCTCACACAAATTCATCACTTGCCAGTTCACTACATCTCTGTCTCTACAACATTAGGACTGTACAGTGCAAGAAATATGAATCTAATTTTTTCAACTTTCCTTCGAGTACTTTTTTGCCTAATATACAACCAACAAAGAAAGTGCATGTTCTAATTTACACTAAGCAATTAGCACATGTATCGTGCCTCAAAATTACCCCAGCAGTTTGTTTTCCCATGCACACACCCAGAGCATGGCAGTGCCTTTCGGGCACATACAGGACTAAAATCCATGCATGGACACCAATATACACTGAAAGCAGCAGCCCGTGTGCTCTGATAGTCCCACTGAAATGAAGAGATCCAAAATTCAAGAGCAGATCTCAGCTGAGGCTGTAAATAAACACATACCCCTATTCACACACACAACACCACATGCTCTCACACACATATATGTGCATGCTCATAGACACATTGAAACTCATCCCATTTTAGAGATAAAAGATAAACCAGAAAATTGAGATTTGGATCTAGGTGGCGGAGCCCCCAGAGCCCTGAATCTCTGAGAAATCTGGCTCCTGGGCTTTGGTTCGAGCCCATCTTTGTTGTACTGAGATGAAGCTAGAAACAAAGTCACTTGGGCAGGTGTGTGGGAAGGGAAAAAGACAGTTTCATTATTAAAACTATGCGGCTGTGCAAGCATGCTACTTAAGAGGAGTTGTCATTAAACTCAACCTTTCCCCCTTGAACCTGGTGTCTGGGATAGCTCAGACACCAATGATGACCTTATGTATTTCTTTTAATTATTCTGAAGTAACCTCCTCCAGCTCACTACAAGCCCTTAGCTACTTCAGGCAAAGACATTCTAATGATTTCGATTAAATCTTGGCCTCTCCCCAGCAGAGCACAAATTAAAAGCATTACTAGGAGGATACAAGCTTCAGCGCTTGGAAGTGTTATATAAAGAATGGGGAAAGCTGCCAAGAGCTTGTTGTCATTTCATATAGAGTGGGGGATGATTAACCCCTTGGTGGCTTTTAATACCCTGCCAAGATCACACATCTCACTCTTGGGGGGGTTTGCTCCTCGTGACTGTGTCCCACATTACACTTTACACCCTTTTCAACTTGATATTTGGATAATATATTCTTCCAATGAAGAACTGTCATACTTAGGCTCTGAAATGAGCTGTTGATACCAACAGAATTTGGAGAAAAGAGCTCTAGATGGGCTCTACAAATCCCATTCCAGAGGTGTTCTACCCTGTCCAATCCATGGCTGCACTTCTACACAAAAATTATCATGGGTAAACAATGATGCATGCCTGAAATAAATGCACAAAAGACCTTAAGTAAAACAATTGTCTCAAAGTAACTATGAAGAATGGGAGCTAGGCAGATTTGGTTTAGTTCCTGGTGTCATTATAAGCAACAGACTTATATGTTTAGCCTCTCTTCACTTTCTTTCCCATTTTCTGTATTGTTAAAATGCAAATAATGAATCTAAATTATTGAAAAATACTTTCAGATATTTGGATTAAAAAAATTAAAAGATAGATGCAAGACCAAACTGCTCCTAGAAGGGAATAATTGTCACATCAGTAAAAGCTGCTTTACCCAGGCTCCTATACGCAAAAACAACCTAAGTCTACAAATTCTGAATCTTCTCCTTCACACGTGGCCACCAGCACTCAGGCAAATGGAAAAAAGCTATGAAATAGTAACCATCCATCCACTCCACCCACTTTGCCCAGCACTATTTGAGTACCTGGATGCCAGGCAGCAGCTGTTCTGCCCTCTGAGATGCTAAAACCCCCCAATATTCAGACATGCCACGGGCTCTCCTGTGCAATGCAAATCAGAGGATCACAATTAATTAGTTTTCAGTAAAAACATAGTGGGAGAAAAGATTACTATGTTCAAGCTTTTGGTCCAGTATTAAACAATCAGAGAGCTAAGGCAGACCAGAAAAACCTTATAGGATTAATTTAGAGAATATATTTCAAAAGGTGGGGGAGACGAGACACTGCTCTGGGAGGTGACGTGGGGGAGCTGACACAGCCTTGCAATGTCTCATCCTCCAGATTTATACAAACGAAATCAAGGAAGCACTAAACCAGCAGGGGATTAGTGTCTCTAGAGATAAGTACAGACAGTTTCATTTTAAAAACAATCAGCGTCATCATCACTGTATTTTCCATTTATTGAAACACGGGAATGTGATGGAATATCCAGCTCCTTCCAGAAGTCAGAGCAACATCCTCCCTGAAGAAAAATTTCCATAAAAAGAATCAACTC
>VZSE01013522.1:508677-565545 GCA_013398275.1 Promerops cafer
CTTTAATGTGCTTATTTAGATTTATTAACACATTACATCAGTATTTACTTAGAAAGTCTGTGTTGGTTTTGTTGTGGTTTTTCTTTCTTTGTTCCCTTTGTAGCTGGAGCTACATCTGAAGGAGTCCTGGCTAACTTCTTCAATAGTCTCCTGAGCAAGAAAACTGGTTCTCCTGGTGGCCCTGGTGGTGTTGGTGGCAGTCCAGGAGGAAGTGGCACTGGAGGTGCTGGCAGCAGCTTACCACCATCAGCAAAAAAGTCAGGTATAATTAATGACAAAAGATAGATTCAATCTAAATTGCGTGATGGATTGTTCCTACTAGTGTAGTTTATCAGAAGTATGAACACTACTATATTTAACTGAATTTTTATATATATATATATATATTTATTTTTAATAGAGGATGCAGTGAAAGGATTGCATAAAACTTAGTTTCTGCTTCTATGAGCCCAGATAAATCAGTTCCACAAATCTAGGAGCCAGTATCACTTGTCAGCTACAAATATCAGCCACCCAGATGGAAGTTTCCATCCTGCCTCTCCTCTCTGCTCTGTCCCTGGTCAGGGGTCCCTCCCAATCCTTTTCTCTCACCCCCAGCCATAACCTGATGCAACTCTCTTGCCTTATTTTTCCATCCCATGGTCATACTTTACCTAAAAATGCAGTAGGAAGCAGAAGACCCCTGTGCTGAGGACTGCAAAATGGAGAGAACAAAGAGAATCTGCTTCCCCAAGAGACCACACCCTCAATAGTCACCTTTTGCATCTCAACACATATTAAACTGTCCATATAAGATTTCAAATTTCTTGTCTTTTTATTTGCTTTAGCCATTTACTCTTCCATCCCTCCTTTATCACCCCAGTAAATTGCTGATATTTATTTATTTGAAAAAAATTAGAACACATAAAAACGCTTTATATCATGTCCCTAAAACCAAACCAGTCTGGCCTGTACCTGAACAAGCATGAAACTGGTATGATGTAAGAACCACAGCCATGTCATTTCAAAGCCTTCTCTCATCACATACCCTGACTCTGTGTTGGGAAGAGCACTTAAGCTCAATCAATGCCCATGGGAAGTGCATCAGCAGCTATTTGCTGACGTGAACAGAGTGATTAAAAATATTTTCCTGCTCAGTATTTAAATCTTGGCTACTTAAGTCTACCCACCAGTACATGGAGTGCCAGCTCTGAGCATGACCCACTGTTTCCAGGCATGGCTCTGCAGTATTCCCTGAGGTTTGCAACTCAAGCAGCTCATTGAGAGCCCTTTACGTGCAGATACAGGCTGTGGTGAGGAATTCTGGGAGGCTCAAGAGCAGGTTAAGCTGTGTATGTAGACACAGCAGAATGAAATCCTCATCTTCAACTGGGAAGTTAAGCACTTCCTCAATAAATATAATAAATAACAGTGACAGCAACTGTGTGCCAACTCCTCATTCTGGTACTGACACAGGTGTGGAACTGTGCTTGCACCTGAGTTTTCTGTGAACTAGTTAACGTTTCCACTGGATTTTTCATAAAAATAAAACAAAATCATCCGACAACTCTTCTAGCATAACTGCACTTTCCAGCACAGCTTCCAAAGCTGGAAACATGGGTCAGCACTGGAAATATTTCACATGGCACCTAACCAGTGTGGAAACAAATGCCAAGCATGATCTAGTGTCATCCAGATTAGCTCCTGCTGGTGCTTGGATTCAAATTAATGGGTTACCCTCCCAGCAAATGTCACAGGAAAACCATGCCAGGAAACAGCTTACAGAAAAAAAAAAGTCCTATTTCATCTTAAATGAGGGTTTCCATTTCACTGAAGGTTCCTTCTCATAGCCTCTGTCTGAGCACAGCTTGGGAAATACTTTTGGGAAATGAGATCAATCAGCATAAACACCAACTTACACAAGGAACCAAAAAGGCACCTGAGAACCCAAGAATATCAGGAAAAGTCCTCCCCCCTGAGCTTATTCCTGCTCTTTAATATTTCTGATTACTTTCAAATATTAAAAGCTATTACAGACCTTTCAGAAAGGACAGTTACCACCAAGCACCTTTGAAAGACTTTGCTTTTTTCCTGTTCTACAGGAGGTTTAAACTCTGACAAACATCTAGGATGGGAGGACACTCGTCTAAAAATTGAGACAATTTCCTGAAAATCTTACTGACCAGAAGGAAAGGACTGTCAGTTTTTGTCACTGTACTTTAACTACAAAGTTTCCACCTTCAAACAGACAAAATTTCCATTTAAATTAGTTTAGTACACCTTAGGGTAGATAAGTTTCCTCTTTTCCAAAGGGCTAAACTGGTAGGGAATTGGTCTTTTCCCTACAGTATTCCTCAGCCAGTTTAACTCCTTGGCCTGGCTTCTTTCTCTCAGAGATGCCAATGTACACCAAAGATGGGGCAAGGATGGGCAGGTGGGGGTAAGGATGGCAGGACTGACTCCTTTGGTTGGAGCTGGGGATTAGAATCTCACACTCATAAGTGGCACCCTGAGCTAACCCCCCTTGCTCTCTTACAGCCCAAACTCACCAGCTGGGTTAGAAGTAATTCTGAAGAAGTGATAACCTCAGCACAGCCATTTGTAGACTAGAGCTTCCCAAAGGTGCCACAGCAAGAAGTAACACTTGTCTGGCATAATTTCATGGGCATGATCAAGCTCCTTTCTCCACCACAAAATAGAGGAACTTAAGTTCATTAAGTTAATTTCTTTTATTGGGAAGCCTGTATGATGACACGTTCTGGGTTTCCTCTACGGACAGGAAAAAGTAGAAATTCCCTTTCTTTTTTGAGTGAGATTTCTTGCAAAATGAGATTACAGCAAAAGGAAAGTCATTAAATAATGCAGTTCTCAATTGAATGGCATGACCTCTAACAGCGGACCTTGACTACATGCATTTGGATTACTTTAATAGTGCTCTGATCCTATGAAATCAAATCTACTGTTAATCAACCAGAATAGAAATTTTTTGAAGACTTTCAGATGAAATGCAGAACCTTTCTGGCTACTCTGAGGTACTATTTCTCTGAACCAACACCAGGAATTCAAGCAAGTGGGTGCTGTAAGACTCTCCTCAGCAAAACCAGGAAAGAAACAAGTTTGGGTCAATGTGATTTCCCTCCCTGCAGTGAAATTCTGTGCTCAGTGTTACGAAACAACACCAGTGAAATGCTGCAGACCAGTGAGGCAGTGGTGACCAAAGGACATTCTTCAGTAAAATGATTATAACTTCTCCAAGTGACACCAAAAATTGTGCCCAGAGCTGCCTGCACCAGTCCTAGGTATTCAGGGCTACCCAGCTGCATCGGCGTCAGTTCAGAGGCCTGACAGTAACCTTGGGAAGGGCTGAGCTCACCCATTTCCTCACCAAGCTGCAGCTGGGAGAAAACGTGTGCACAGCCTTCTGAACAACACTAGGAGACTCCTTCCTGCAAGGTGGAAATGTGACATTTACTATTTCACTTAATATAAAATGTAATCTAAAATTAATCTCTTTCAGGAATCAAAATTCCTTGGCTCTTCTAATATTTAGACAGGAGAAAAAATAGTTAAAAAACAGTTTACTTATTATCTTTTCTGCTGTTTGTTTACTCCTGTATGCCAGATGGCTTGGACTGTGAAAACAGATCCACGAGATGACACATAATCCTGCAAATATTCGGTGCCTGGACCTCCAATGAAGCTCACTAGAAGTCCCATGCACATGGTGCCTGAATGACTATTTCATTTCTGTTTATAATCAGCTTCACTTTCTCATTCTCACAAATTAACAAAGTATTGCCACATTCAGGCTGCAGATAAAGAATGTACATCCCACACGTAGCTGTTCTATAAATTGTCTCGAATAGGATCAGAAATCTCTGTTTATGTTATCGTTCCCCACAGCCCACTTTGCCTATCAAGCCTCGGGATTTTTTCATTTTTAGTGCTTATCAAATTGTTTCTAGAGGTGACTTCCCCTTCCTGGTTCATCTGATCTTCTTCTCTGAATTAACAACGATGTTGCACGTTTGGTATCGCAGTGATTTCCGCTGCATAGAATCATTTAGGTTGCAAAAGACCTGCTGTCAAAATAGATGGAAAGATGGGAGCAGCACATCTCCCAGGACTGCCTGACACCCATTTAGCACACGACAGCACCAGCAAGAAATCAGTCTTCCTCTTCTCCTGGCCATGGCTCTTCCCACCTTCAGGGATCACCTCAGCAGGGCTTTCCTGCAGCTCTCAGGGAAGGCACACACAGCCACTGCCTCAGTTTGAGCTACTGCTCTGCTCCTGCCTTCCCTCTTTCAGCTCACCCTTCCCAGAGCAGCTCCAGGGCAGGTGCCTCCTGCATGTCCTCCTCAGGGTCTGAGGACCCCACCTGCAGCCAAACACCCACCTGCAGCAGAAGCAGCTGAGCTGGAACAGCATCTCTGACCAAACACAAATGTGCGAGGTGCTAAGAAACCCAAAGGTTGGGACATCCTCGGGCACATGTTCATGCAGCTTCCCCTCCACAGGGGGTGAGGCCTCCCAGACAAGCACCTGCAGCACTTGTCCACACCCCTGCTCGCCTGGTCTGCCCCAGTAAAGCTTTGAGACTCTTGAGCAACTTCACAAAAAACCTAAACAGTCTGTAAACAAATTCATGCTCCCTCAAGGCACTAAAGGAAAGGGGGATTTTCAAAGGGATAAGGTACAATTAAGCACCCAGAGCTCAGTGGTCTTTTAAGCCACAGTGTTACTTAATTAATCCTGTCTGTGGCAAACTAACAAATACTAAAGTCTTCCTTGAAGCTGCCTTCCAGGATTTCCCTGTGGGAGAAACCCCTCTCCTTGTCTGCCCACCTGTCATTGATAATAAACTGATTCCAAAAATGTCAAACAGTGTCAGGACTGTTGTCATGTTCAGTGTTGTATAGGCAGAGGCAGGCATCACCTCTCTGCCCATGGGAATATTGCCATATTTCCTGAAAAGCCTTGCCATCAGCTGAGGATGTTTGGTAACTCCAAAGAGAGAGTGTGTGTGTATCCATCATGGTGCAAGGATACGTTCAGATTTCCTTGCAACTACTGTGAAGATCTACAACTATCAAAAGCAAGAGAAAACAACAGGACAGGAGAAAAAAAACTGAAAAACCCCAACTAGAGGGCAGGAAGAAGATGCTGAGAGTAAGTCTATGATATTTTGTAGGTGTAAATCTGTAAATCACACTTAATACAGTATTAGTTTTAAAATGATATGCCAGCTGCATCTATCCAAATGTATCAGTGCCTAATGAAGTCAAGGCAACTAGAGTAAAACAACACCATTTTGTAAGGTAAAACTTTTCCTTTCCATTACTTTATCTGCATTTAACCTCCTAGAGGCTTCAGCCCTGCACAAGCCCACAGAATTAAATTCATTATTATTCATTATTCAAACACCATCCCTTTGTTTTCTAGAATAGCTTTGTAGCCTGGAGTCAAATGAGCTAAAGTAAAATTATGTGACTTGGCATTGAAAATATATTACCTCAGCTGCCAGAACGGATTTAGCAGAATATGTGCGCAGTTCGTCACTTCTTCCACAACTGCCTTCATGCACACAAAGGGGTATGACAGCCCCTGAGTTATGAGAGGCCATTCTAGGGGCTGTGATGGATTAGATTGTTTCATGCACTGACTTAAGATCTCATTTCCTGCAACATTCACAAGTGCTTTCTCCACGGCTGAATAGAAACCTGTTCTGTCCTATGTATATTGCCTTCCCTTGTTAGCCAGGGAAACTATATGTGGGGAATTCACACCAGAAGAGCTCCCGCTTGCTCAGGGATTCAGGCACAGTCTCCAAACAGGCTGAGACATTTAAGAAGTGACAAGCAGGTTCTGCCCGTGCTTTTTATTGAGTCCTAATCGATTTACTCTAGAATAAGGGCAACAGTGAGCTGCTTGCAGTGAGAACAGAGTGGGAAGAAAATTCTAAACACAGCTTTGACAGGTCTCACTTTGCGAATCTTAAACTGCAGAACTCCAGCTATTAACAGGGGGACAACGGGATGAACTCTTCATCTGGGGCATTCTGCACACTGCCAAACCCACTCTTACCCGATGCTACCATCTGACGAGGTGTAAATGTAGTTTTAGGCGCAGTACTATCAAATCAGGAGTGCCTAGACACAATACTAACTTAGCTGGGCATCTGTATGGCATAGAATCAGAGAATTGGAAGGGTTTGAGTTGGAAAGCACCTTACAGATACTCTAGTTCCAGACTGAGCTGTGGGCAGGGACACCATGGCCAGATTGCCCCGTGTAACATGGTCTCAGTGTGCAGGTCCAAAATCGTATGGTCCCTCCTGGAGCCTGCAGGCTGGGAGGAAAACAGCCCCAGGGTGGCTTCCACCCTGCAGTCTGGTGAGCCTGTCAGAGGCAGCAGCACTCCCTCTGCACATCCCTCTCGAGTCTGTACCCTGGGTGATGGGGCAGGGCATGACTGTTGCCAGCCAGAGCTGAGCCACACTGCAGAGAGCCCATGTGAAACACAGCTAACAACTGCCCTCACCCCACCACTGAGATTAATTTCACCCATTAAAGCATTAGCAATTGAAACAGTATTAACCTGACAAATATTGCCACTAATATTTTCTTAAATCCTAGAAACTCCCTGCTACATCAAAATAAATACAGATGGGGAAGTGTAACCACTCAGAAGTTCTTGCATCACACAGTGACAACCAACCAAAGACCACAAGCACAGGCTAACACATAATCACAGGCTAATCAGCTGGATTTTCCCCCTGTTCCCTTTGCTTGAGCTATATCATAATAGAATCTATGAACTGCAAGGTACATGGTAATTAATCTTTGAACTACTTGTTAACTTAGAGCGTGAGTGGAATATTAAGTCAAATGTGTTTGCAATCACTGTCTTTAATAAAGGTGTGTGGAAAAATTACTAACAGAATGAAGAAAGGAAAAAAAAAAAAAGAAAAGACCCAAAACAAAACATAGATCATCATCCTCTCCCAGTCTAAATAGAGGGTAAAGGGGGCTAAATAAAGTCAGCAGTAAAAATAGTCTCTTGAGAAGTTCTAGGCTTAATTTAACCCAGTGCATTGTTAGCTAGAGGTGCCCTCCAGTAATACAGTTACAAGAAGGCCACCAAAATAGGCTTTCCCTCTGGAGAATTCACTGCCTGTTCACTGCAAACCTGGCACGTGAAGGAAGGAATTTTTTAAAAGTGTCTTCTTCCCCCAGCCTCTGAGTTAGATGAGGAAAGGAGGAAGGGAAAACACAAACACATACACACTTCTCTCTCCTTCATGCATTTTTTAGTGCAAAGATGGCAACAACAATATTAACAAAAATTAATGCAGGCAGCATGGGGAAAATATAATACACTGGGAAAGAGATGCTCAGGGAAGCCAGGCTAGTTTTTAAAGAGGAATCTGGAAGGCTGAGCAAAAAGAGACCTTGATAATTATTCTTATGGAACATGAAAAGTTTGAAGACTTTTTTTATTCCCCCCAATTCTGAGCAATGCTGGAGACCAGAATGCCGAGTTAATGTTTACTATCATCAATATGTCTTTCATATGTTTCTAGTCCATCACTGCACTGTGCATGTGCCACAAGACAGACTCTGAAACATGTTTGTAATTTGCATTAACAAGAGCTCCATTCTATACATATTCAATAGCCCAAAAGATACCACATAATCCAGGCTAATTTTAACCCACCTGTTTCCCACCCTCCCTCTCTGCCTTTCCACCACATTTTTAAAGTGTTTAGCTCAGGGCTCATTGGATTCAATGGAAAGTTTTCTATACAGTTCAATGAAGAGTAGGTCCAACCATAAGACAAAAGTTAATCAGCTTATTTCTAGTTAGCATGCACTTAATACTGAACACATGTGCAACAGATTTGCTGAAAAGATAGATTTAAGCATGGGCTTAAAGGCCTCCTCAAACTACAGCCTAGAAAAAATAAATCCTAAAATGCTGCACAACTACCAAAATATTCAACTGTTTCAACAGGCTATTTGACACATACTTGCTAATTCTGAACAGAACATTATGGAGCTATTTGGTTTTATACTTAAATGTCCATCAGTATACAGTTATGGTACAGAAGCACGACAAAAATATATTATCCAAATATATTTGTGCACATCTTGGTAGCAGAATATAAAGTTCTGGAGTTGGAACTATCAGATCAAATTTGTGGAACAATCAGATATTCTGTGGGACCTGTTAATGAAATGGCTCATTTATTGGTCACAAGCAAAAATCAGAGACTTGGGTGCACAAATGCAGAAATATTGCGTTTACACACAACTAGAACCACAGTTCCAGTAAGGACTGATGGGGTTGGCTGGCTCTTTTTCCAACAAGTGTTTTCACATCTCTGTTCTAATTGTTCCCCTTATTTTTCTTAGTCCACTCTCTTTCTATTGAGTCTGACAAAAGTATCCCACTAGTCACCAAATATATGAACATGAGGTGGAGCTTTGCTCTGTGACACCACTACTTTGGACTTTACTCGGGGTGATGACCTGGGGACACTGGGCTGTTACAGGACACGCAGTGCAAAGTGCCAATACAAATTGTTTCCTCTGTAAGAGGATAACATTTGGGGGGTTGGGGTTTTTTTGGTCTCTTCCTTCAGGGAAGTGATGAGCTGAGGTAAAGCCTCCTCATTTTTCTGACTATTTTATATATATATGTATATAGCATGTATTATACAAACTTTGGTATATTGCCATGAATATGTTATTTATAATATCCTATATTACTATAATTATATTACTATAGTATCTTATTAAATGCAAAGAGATATGCCTATTTGCAATGTAGTTATTAGATGTTCAATTCCAATTGATTGTCAAGAACGTAGTCATTAAGATTAAACATCTGTTTAATAGATATATCTTATTACATAGTTGTACTTAAGTCCACAGGCAAAATCTGATTTAACATGAGACATAGTTTAAATAAACTAATTATGCGAGCATGATCTAAAACCAAGCTAAACATGGACCTTTGAAAATGACACATGAATTTAATCAAAGCCAGGGCCTCAAAGTGAACAGAACCTAACCACTGGCCTGACTCATGCGTGTGTTTTGATTTCACAGCTGAAACCAGTAAAGCCAGCACCCTCTGGGGGCTTCCTGACTCAACAGTGCCTCCCCCACCCACAGATTACAAAGCAGCAAAGTTGTCTCTTTGGTCGAGTTACAGGAAGCACGGCTGTGCTTTGTTTGGGAGAGTGCAAGCCACCACCTCTCCAACAGCAGCGGAGTCTCCGGGGCTTGGGTCTGATGGCTCAAGGCTGGCTCAGTCTAGGGGCTTGCCCCAAACACAGGCAGGTGTTCCCACAAAGCCCTCTCATTCCATCAGTTCCCCATCCCAATATCCCACCCAACAGGAGATACCAGACCCATCAGAGACCCTGTACCGTGCAGTTTTATCACCTGTCCAAACTACCAACTTAAAGCTCCCACCTGAGGGAAAAATCCGGGTGTGAGAGGGTGGGAAACATGGCTTTCTGCAAATGCATGGCAGGGAAGATGCAGTCTGGCTGATCCCTGTCCCTACAGCCCAAAACCAAGGTCCAGCAACATAACATCCAGGAATTCCTTACCCAAGCGAGGAAAGCCCAGTCTGGTTTATTTTCTGCTAAATTTAGGATTTAAGGGAAATAAATCATATATTTGGATCCAAGAAGACTAAAAAGTGTTTCCACAAACTCAAAGCAGGTCTTGGACAAACCTCACTAATATTTTTTCCTGTTTTATTAACGGCCACACTGTCAGAAGGCTCAGCTCTGAGTCTCCAGGGAAATAATCCTACGTGCCTTATTGACAGTGGGAGACTGGCTGAGCCTTTTGATACACCCAGACCTCAGTTCTTTCAATCCTTGATGATTTTCTCAAGAACTCTAGCTTATTGCCACAAGAGAAATAGAGCTGGTCAGGAAACCAGATATCAATTATTTAAGTTTCAGAATTTTTTCCATCTGGATTCAGAAATCAGCTTCATGTCATGGAAGTGAAATTCAACTTTAATGTTGAAATATGTCATTTCCAGAATGAATTACAATCTCTCAGATGTCCGAATACCTTCCTGGAGGACTACAGCAAGTCAAACAGCCTTGGTCGCTACAGCCCAAGCCTGACAAAATTTTTGTTGGCTTCAGCATCTCCCATCCCTGCCAAGCAAGGGTGAAACAGCATCTCAGTAATTTTGCCATTACCACTCCATGTTGAAAAGTGTCATATTCATTTTCAAATCTGTCTCAGCCATTTGGCAATTAAAGACCTCCGAGACTCAAAGGCCTGTGAAAACCACGGGCTGCTGGCAATAGGTTAAAATCACAGATATCACAGAATGGTTTGGGTTGGAAGAGACCTCAAAAACCAACTAATTCCAACCCCTGCCATGGGCAGGGATTCCTTCCACTAGACCAGGCTGCTCTCAACCCCACCCAACCTGGCCTTGAACACTTCCAGGGATGGAGAATACACAACCTGTGCAGGTTCCTTTCTACTCTTATAGCAAAGAATTTCTTCCTAACATCTAATCTAAACCTTCCTTCCCTTCCCCTTCAGGCCTTTTCTCCTTTTTCTATCAGTGCATGCCCTTGGGAAAATTCCCTCATTCCAGAGGAAGACCGGTGAGGATCTGGGAGCCCAGAAACACCATTTCCCCAGCCCCAGAGTCCTACACCAGGGTGATATTCCCAAATTCACTTGCTCCTCTTCAGCCCACCAGAACTGACCAGTCTCAGGGCTGAAGTGACTATGGGCAACTGTGACTATTAGATTGGACCAAGTCTTTGCTTCAGGTTCACAAACAATTGAAATAAAATTTGATGGAACCTCAGAAAAACAAACTTTCTACCAAAACTTGTTCATTTCCCATGGGAAGTCCTCAAAATTTAATAGTTTCTATAAAATCTTAATGTGTATCAAGTCAGTGAGTTCTAATGGATGAAATAAAGAGTTTCCATGAATTTTTTTTCATTTGACTTCAATTTTTTTCCCAAAACAGCTTCATCTTTTTCAAGAATGTGCGTCTAGTACTACAGCAATGTTGAAAACCTCAAAAACAAATGCGGGTGCACCCTCTTGATACATAGGCCAGAAAAATATCAAATTTTTGTTCTCTTGGTTTTTAATTGCTTAGAGATGGCAGTGCTGGCAATTGATGCTATGGAATGCTACTTCTTTTCCCACATCTCAGTAATTGTTCTAATGATCTCCTTGCAACATATTGGTGGAAATGTCAGTAGATTTCATGACAGATATAAAATTCATGTGATTGCCAGTAAAGCAGCATAAGGACTCCAAAAAATATCCCACAAATATTTCCCCACATTTTTTAATACAGCCATGTCAGGACTATTCACAAGCTTTTGTATTTGTTGCATGAATTGGGTGCCCACATCCCATCAGAAGACAGAGGTTTCAAAGGGATTCCAGGAGTCAGTGAATACTTTTGTATAGTTTTATGAAACAAATATTAAGCTCCCATTTGCCAAAACTGTGCCTTTTAGAGTGCAACATATAATAAACATTGAAAGAAAACATAATATCTGAACTAATAATATAAATAATACCTGTGTCTCCAAAAATGTTTCCAGTGTTATCTACGCAAACCATTAAACTCACTAAAGATACCTCTTCTTACTGCATTCTGAGCTGCTACACCAACAGGGTGAGCAGAAATAATGTAATAAGATATCCAAACTCCACCCCATGATGTTCCCTCAGCTGTGCAGGGAGGATATCTATGTATTTCTTAGCTGTGAGTGAAATAAGCTATTCATAACAGGTACACTGAAGAGATCAATTCCTAAATTAATGCTTATATGGCTACATACACTATAATACTACCTCAGGCTCAAGCTTGACATTGTAGATGAAATCACATATTTTCTAGCTGGTTTAGGGTTTTGTTCTATTTTGATTCTCTTCATCAAATACAATGCCCTGAAATAAAGAGCCAATAATTCTCCTCAGACTGGTTCAGAACTCTTTTTAGCCAAGACTCCGTCTCTCTATTACCTTTTCTTTTCCCAGTCTCTACTCTAAAATAAATTTTAAAAAATAGAAACAAAATCCCCCTCCACATCACAAATCCCTGTTTCCTGCAGTAGAAAAGTCTGTGTTCCCTGTGTCATTCCACTCCAGTGCCCTGAGTGTTGTGAAGTACCTGTTGCACTTCTCTGTAGCAGCTCCAGCTCCAAGGAGCTTTAGGCGCAGCTGTACAACACACCCCAGCTCAGTCAGTGCAACTTCTGACTGATTCCAGGAGCAAGCAGTGAGTTTTGGCAACACCTCAGATAAGTAAAGATGTTCTATCCAAGGGTTGAAGTATAATAATTAATTTAAATTGGTGCTTCTTTCATCACACTCCTTGGAATCTTGCAGAGATGGTAAAACCATGCAAGGTCTCCCCAGGAGTAACTGAAAACTACAGTGAAAATAAGTGCAATGTCCAAACAGACATTCAAGAACAAGTTTAACCCGAGTCCCTCAACAGGTTCCACTCAGACAGCCCCTGCCCCTGTGCAGCACTGCCAAAGCCAATTGAATTTATACAAATATACACAAATTCTCATCTAATATCAGGAAAAATCCAAACCAAACAAACCCCCAAACCAGTATGGTTTTTCCAACATTTCAAAAACATTATTTTACCTTCTTCCCAGTATAAATGGAATTAGCAGCAAAGTCCAAATCTGAAAGTGTTTGAAAGCCCATCCCAGTCCTGGGCCATTTCTTACCTGCTTCTTTCATGCTCTGGGCCAATCTCTATAATATGCCAGCATTATTTTCCCAGATTTGAAGATGCTCTGACCTTCAGAGGAGAGCTTTCCATACCTGCATCTGGTTCTGATTGCTGAGAACGTGGCTCACCTCTATTAAAGATGTAGTAAGGTCTTGGATTCACATCCTGCATTCCTCTGCAACCCAGAGAGCCTGCCATGATTAATGTGCTCTGAATGAAAACCATAAGAACCAAAAATGATTTGCAACTGATTCATTAAAATAGCATTCATCATGATAATTGATTGGTTAATTAATTATGGCCGTAATGCAGATATCATCTGTATTTCCATAGGAATACTTTGGTAGTTTCCAAATTCATTCATTAAAGCCTGGCTAGTTCACAGTGCTACACCTTCTCATGGGGGAGACTGGCAGAGAAAGCGAATCCAAAGAACTCTGCTCTCTAAAAAAGGCAGTGTCTTCTGGTGTTGTGATAGAACCCCTTCAGCAACACCACCTCAACCTCCTGTCACGACTAATACTGGATTCAGGGTGATCCAGTCCTGCACTGCTGGGCAGTGCTGGAGCCACAGACTCCCCTTCCCCTACACCTGCCCTGTCCACACCAACAGCACTCACAGAGCACCTTTGGAGATCCAGCTATTACCTAGGGTGACAGCACCCACAGCACTGCAGCACACAGGAAGGATTATTACAGAAAGGAAACAAAGAAATATTCTTGTGAAAAATGCCAAGGGATCTTTCTGGCAATGTGCATCAGACATTTATATGTTATATATTTGTTAGCAGGTTTGGGGCTCTCATTTGAAAGAGGTGTGCACAGGCAAAATGCACAGCTAATTGACACAGACTTTTCAAGTTTCAAAGGACTTGCTGTCCAGATGTCCATTAGCCTGGCAGATAGAGCTGTTTGTCAGCTACTTGGAATCTCTGTCTTTAGCATGGTTATTCTCCAGCACGGATTTAGAAAGCTGGACTCAGCACAGCACAGATTTGATGTCTGAACTCACCTGAAAGTGTTAGAGCTCAGACAGGCCAAAGGCAAGGATTTTCTTCCAGCTATGATCTGATATAGCAGATTTTGAGTTATGGGGATTCATTTCTTGACTCTGCCATAGGCTTTTCTGCATGGCCATGAGCAAAACCTTCTTTCCTCTGTTGATCCAGTTTTTGTCTCTAAGACAGAAATTATGGCAACTCTCTCTCCAAGGCTATGGAGAAGATGCACTCACCATATTAATGACTAGGAAGTGCTTAGATATTACAGCTTCAGGGGATACAGACATACCCTGAGAAGTAATCCACAAAGAGCAGCACAGAAGGAAGAAGTTGCTGAGGCTATGTTCTCCTTAGTTCTTCCTGCTAAGCTCTTTTTAATTTTTTTCCAATCTCCTGGTGCCATAAGCATTGCTGGAGTACTTGCACACTGCTGCTGGGCAGGTGATCCCTCAGGCTGAACTTTTAGCTATGGAAAAGCAATGTCAGCCCATTGACTTCAAACACACCCACATCTATTTTCACCCCTGAAGATCCAGCCCACCACATTCTCCTCCTGCTCAGGACTGACGGACATCTTCCCCCAGCTCTGCAAATAAATGTTCCTGTACAGGAGAAAGTGCAAGTGCAGAGTGGGGAGGGGACCACTATATGGACCCTCCTGGCAGAGCATCCCCTGCTCTCAGCCCAGCAAGGCACTGGCAGGTATTAGAGGAGCACCATGGCCATAAACCCATCAAAGGTCTACATATGGCCTACTGCAATTTGATGGAGCTGCTGTTGTTTGAATTCAGTTTTAAAAGGGGAGAAATCAGTAGAAATGCATGTGTGCTTTCCCCTTTGCTTTCCCTCCCCCTGGATCTCTGATCTTAGTGGGATAAAAACCAATTCAGGAGTAAGAAAAGCTCTTTCTGCACCGGTAGCCTAAAAGCACAGGAGGCCTGTTAGAACTTTCCAGTGCCAGATGAGAGATGGGGGGGTCTCTGTGATTTACCATTCCTATCTCTTCCTTTGTTCTATCTCCACCTCGACTGTCAGCTGTTTTGCAAAGGGGCTGGCAGTCAGGGGGAGAGGAGAGAGCCTGGTGTGTGTGTGTGTGTGTGTGTGTGTGTATCCAGTTCAGGCTGGTTCCTGGCTCAGGGAAGCATTTTATTGGATTTGTTACTCTTTGATGCTGATTAAGCCCATGGGGTAGAAAAAAGCAAAAGAGAGGGGGAGTTTGGAGGGGGGAGGGGAGAGATGCAGTTTCCCTGTGGCTGCGATGTTTTTAATTTATTATTAACCATCTCTCATGTGTTATCTGACAGCTCTGTTGAATTCTGGATGCAAAGGAAAGCAGTGCCTGCATTTACAGTTTTCTGGGGTGCACGTCCCCAGTCTCCCCAAATCAAAGTCCAGGCTGCTCACAGAGTTATCTTTGTAGATGCTAATTTTAAACAAATAGATTAGTAGGAAATTAGTTTCCTAGGAGTTGGAAGGCTGAACCATTTCAAGGCCAGGATCACACAATGGAGAGCTCAGAGACAGCCCAGGAGCGCAGGGTGAGAAGCAGAGGAGGGAACATGCAAAAGGAATTCAGCAAGGCGACCCCAGAACAGCCCAAACTGTGCTTCCAGCTTCTTCCTCAGGTTTTTTGAACGCCCCCAAAAAAAGGCTGGATATCCCCAGTTTCTGGACTCTCATGTCACAGGGATTTCAGTCTCTGGACAAAACACAGCTATGGGCACCATTCTGATTAAGTTTTGAGTTATGTAGTGGCAGGTTTACCCTTTCAGATGGCCTTCCAGGAGGATGTTTCCTCCAGGCACACAAGTCCTGGAGCCCTGCTCCTACCTGGACACCCAACAACAGCTGCTCATTTCCCCAGCTCTGATACATAAATGCCAGAAGTCAGAACCAGCTCAATCTTTCCCCTGAAAAGCAGATACTGGAAATTGGAAGTCTTGTTCTCTATTATCTTACACAGTCATGTACAGAGCAAAGTTGCAAAGCTCTAAGCACACCAGCAGAGCACCAGAGTGCTCATTAGGTGAATATTGCATGGTCACAAATGACTGTGCCGCCTGTGATGCTGGAACACCCAAATTATATCTTCAATTTTCAAAGCCACCAGCTGGTGACCACAGCAGGTAGGGATCACTCCTGAGTGGTGTTTCTACACAGCTAGTGAGGACAGGCAATTTTTCCTGACATCTCTTTGAAGAGGCTTGGAAAGAGAAGGCCTGAACCTCCTTCAGTGGTTACTGGATAAGCACATGATGTCCTTGATGCTGACTATACTTCATGCTGTGCTGGTTACCAGTGCTCCAAGGCAGGGTCCCTGTAGAAATGGACTTTTAGTTTTGTCAAAAATCATGGCTGATGTGAAATAACACTTAGTAGGAGAGAAAGCCAGTGAGATGGGGTTTCCTACTGCAGTACACAGAACTGCAGGCTGGGATGTGAGAACTACAAGGTCAACATCTTTGAACATTGTGCTACACACAAGCCAAAACCAGTAATTCAAATCAAAGACCACCACAACTGGCATAAAGAGGTTCTGCTGCAGCACAGCCTTCTCTCCATCCTTGGGTCAACCCACGTTTCTTCTCCCATTAGACTACCACCAAGAGGTTTGTGAATTCCTGGTCGATGAGGACCAGGGTTGGTGCAAGGACAGGAGGTTCCTGACATGCAGGATGCTCTGCTCCTGCTCTTAAACACTGCCATCTCCTGGGGCAGGGGCGGCAGCACAGCCCCTCCTCTTCATCAGCGAGCTGTTAATTACAACTAGGGTTTGTATCGCCTCTGTGGGCGTCAGCAGCTCCAGCACTCAGTAGGGCCTCAAGCCAAGACAGAGCCAGCCACAAAACCAGACAGCATCTGGAAAGGACACTCACTGTGCCTCTCAACAAGACCTACCTACCACCACCATGTTTGCTGAAAGGATATTTCTCAAGGCCATCTGAAACACGGGGCCATACAATTTCATGCAGTTTTAGCAAAGTGTGTGTGTTTAGTGCACTGTGCAAATGGGTGCAGGAGGAGGCTCCTTTAAGTTCACACCTCAGAGAAAAACAGAAAAATAATTTTCACTTGATCCCAGGCTCCTCCACAAGTATTAGTCCCAAACTGTCTATATCTCTTGGTAAAACCCTTCACACCATGTTTTATCTTATAGCTAAAAATAAATCACTTGTAAATTGTTTTATAAATTATGTATAAGAAGAGACCTCATAGTCTAAGATGTGCTACCAGTGTATTCTACATGATAAAAAAAAAAAGTAAAAGGATCTCCAAGGTGGAAGGGGGAAGGGAAGGGAGCACTTTTATAAATAATATATTCAGTGGTCAAAGAAAGTTATCACCTTTTATGAAGTGTTTGGGATTCATTATGCATAAAAAGTGCAGCACTGCTTCTAGTGTGCATGATATCAGGATGTGATTATTAAGCATTACAGCCACCAACTAAGTGATTATTGGTGTCACCATTTGTTTATCTAACCAAAACCTAGACTGCCACCTCTCATCAGTGGAAACAAACAGCTGATGTGTTTGACTAGTGCCAAAGGAACGCCGTCGATTATTCCCAGAGAGATGATGTCCCCATCGTTGTGGGTTTCATTTGGTATTCATTGTAATAGCACTGATCCTAATGAATTCATTTGGTATTCATGTGGATGTCACATGTATTTCCAGAGATGTTCTGCTGTAATTTAGCATGGGTTAATGGACACCTCTGTTAAAGTGTTATTGAAAGTTTGACATTCAAATAACCCAGTTTAAAAATCAGACAAACCTAGATATTAAAGCTGAAGGGAGGACGGGGGGAGGGGACTGGAGTAAGAGGCAAGACTGAAATGCCACGCTGAGAGAGTAACCCTTCTCTGCCTGCTGGCAAGGGAACACTCTGCTGTCCCTTCCTCTTTCCTTCTGCTCCCAGCTAACCAAAAGCAGAGCTTTGGCTGTTTTCAGAGACTTTGTGACGTGACTGACCTGGATCTCCTGTCAGAGTTAGCCTGGCCAGTTCCTCACCTGCCAAACCCTGCACCAGAGCCTTTGGGGCACGCACAACCACAGGCAGGGTTTGACAACACTTCTGCTTGCCTTGACAGACTGGGTTTGGGCCCAGCAACTCCAAATGCATCACTAGGATCCAGGGGTGAGGTTGAAATGAGCAGTGCTTTTATTTCCCACATTTTTAAATACTGAAGCAGATTTTTCTGCTTTGCAAATTCAGGGAACAGATGATAAGGATGGCTGGATTAACCCAGAAACTGGTAGCAAGTAGAGTGTGTTATGAACTAAACGTGCTATGGAACAGTGCAATTCCCTGGGCACTTTCAGGGACCTCAAACCACTTATCCCTGCATTGCCAAAAATCTTGAGATGCAACAGAGAATCACATTATAAAGAAATAATACCCAGAGAGTCTAAAAAAATGATCATTTTCTTTTTGTCTAACAGTTTATTCCACAGGATTTTGACAATGAAGAAGCCAACCCTTTCAGGTAGAGTCCCACTAGAGCTTTTAAAGACTAATCAGACACTGAATTTAAAATATTCAGGATATGCCAGCAATGGAATATATGATGAGAAAATGGCAGTGTAGATGTTTTGCTTACATTCACTCGGGATGACCTGCACAGATAGCAAGAATTTGACCAAAGGGAAAGTTTGAATTGGTGAGGAATGAGACAAGCCTAGACCTGATAAAATCTCAGTACCACACCGCACCACCACATTATAACCACACATGCAACCCATATACAGTAATTGTTTATATTAAACACAGAGCCAGTGTACCACATGCTTGGGGAACATAATCATCATTTAAACTGATATTTCCCCAACCATGAAATAGATTGTAAGCCACAGAATAAATTGATTTTTTTCCTGCATTGTAGTAACACCACTTGGCTCCACCCCTGCTAATGCAGCCCCGTTGTTTCCATGACAAGTTGAGCATTTGAAATACTAGAAACCTAAGTACAATATCCATCCTGCAAAATACGTGAGCCCGTGGTAAACCCAGAGGTTTGAAATGTCACTTGTTGCTCAGCCTTCTGGCTTTTGTTGAGTACTTCCATTATACAACACTCACAGCAATGCAAACTTCATCCTATCATGGATTTTATGTGTTCCTGCCTGAAGATTAAATTGCCAGCTATAACACAGCATGTGCTGTTTGTGGGCATTTTCCTAAATGCTACTTTGGGAACAAAATACACAGATGCCTAATGTAAGCTAACCTCCTCCCGTTTTCCTTGCAAAGGTTGAAATTCAACCCTGTGCAGAGGTTCTCCACAAGCCTATTTATTAAATCCTACTGAAATGCCCCAAACTGGAGTTAATTAGGATTTAAGTGGTACATAACTTTATGAAGGTCCATTAAACAGCTTTGACCTTTACTATCTCTGTGATTTTATTTGCACATTTGTGCTGGTTTTTGTGATAAAATGCTTTGTTTTGTTTTCCACCATGTGCCATCAACATCTCTTTGAGAACACCAGGGCTGAAATCCTGACTCTAACAAGTCAGTGGCAAAATTCCCATGGACCAGAGGAAGGGGGAAGCTTTTGCCTGATCGGGTCAGGTACCTGCCACTGCCTACTGAAGCTCTCAGACATCGAGGGGATGAGGTCTGGTTGGCTGAGAATTGCACAGACAACAAACTCCCTCACAGCTACATCTGCTAAAAAGGAATTCTCTCTCCAAGAGAAAAGGAAAGCAAGGTTAATAGGTAGGTTCTGGGAAAATAATGAAGCTTTTCTGAGCAAAGCTGAGTTTTGCATGAATTGGAGATAACTTGCTTAGCGGCCAGCCAGAGTCTGCCAAAGTTTCCCTGGGAAAAAATAAGGACTGTCAGAAACTTCATTAACTTCTACTCTTAATTGCAAAGGATACATTGCACATTAGGTAAGACCTTACTATTTGGGAACTTAATGCTAAATGCTTGGCCTTTACCCCATTTCTGCTATATCTTGCTTTGTGAGAAAGAACTGTACAGCTTGATGTAGCGATAAATAATTTTCATAAGTTTTATTGCAATGCTATGTGCCACTAATGGACAATTTGGTACTATTCTCAAGCAAGGGCAGCAGGCTGAAGCACAAAGCAGCTGTTAGGGTTTCATTAGAAGCAAAAGTCCCTTCCCTACTTCATTTCAAACACCAGTCATTTTCTTTGATCATTTCTCATCTCTCACCAAACGATGGGGAGATCCAGCTCTTCCCATCCAATAGTAATGGTCTCACAGTCTCCAGCCCCGACGAGAGGCTGTGTAATTGGGCACTGCTCTGCTGAGGTGTTTTAATACAGCCATGGCTCCTGACCTCCAGCCAGCAGGAGGAAAGAAAAGCCCTTGCCCAGATTCATCCGGAGTGCCTGCACACCGGCTGAACCTCTCTCATCTGCATTTTTCCTTGAGATTAATGAGCAACAGGGAAGGTCCCTAAACTTAAATGAGCTGGAATAAAACTCTGAAATAAGCCTTGCCTATTAGAGATTGTGCTGGAAAGAGGTTTTCAGGGAAAGTCTTTCTCTAGGAGCAATCATCACAAGGGAGGCAGCTGTTTAGCTCTGGTTCAGGAGCACAGTTGAGATCCAGTGAATGCAGGTTCCACATCCATTCCTGCTTTTCCTGCTTGCCACATGCCCTCTTTATCCCTGCACATCTCTGCTGTGGATTCTCATAGATACTGGCTGTACTGTCATACTTCAAATTGCCAAAATTTGGCATCCTAACGTTTTACAGACCCTGAGGTAGCTGCAAAGACCTCAAGATGATGAAAACGAACCCCCAAAAACATACAGCCTATTTTCTATTGCCTTCAGATCATGAAAACTTGGGGGTACAATAAAATCAACTTTTTCAGTGTAAATCTGAAGTGAAAAAATTCTTCTGTAGACATAGATTTCAATTTGTAAAATCTGATTTCTGATTCCAAAAGCACAGGATATAGAAAACCCACAAACAAACAATTTAAAAATTATGCATAAAAGGTTTCCAATTTCCCTCATGAAATCAAAAGCATCAAATGAATGAAAAGATGATGCTGGGAAAAAGAAGAGGCTTATTACAAATATATTTGGTTTAGATACAACTCATAAGAATTCTGCTATTAGAACTAAACATATCCAGTTCCAAAGTAAAGAAATGCACTTCCACTGTTGTTTGGAAGACACAGCATGCTGTGGGTCTCTGTTGAACTCTAGGCTGTAAGTTTGCAAGAAAACTAGAATTCATGCTCAGAGTGCAATTGCAAAAACACAAAACAAGTACACGACCAATGTTCTGTCAAATGATTTGTCACTCATGCAAGAACTGTAACTGTGTTTTAGAGCTAAATCTACACTCCTGTTATAGGATTTACTTTTAAAAATACAAATAGTCAAAATAAATTGAAGGAATGCCGACAGATTTTCTAAATTAAGCAGACGTAATGCAGCATGTCATCTCTATTCAGCACAGTGCACCAAGTTACCTTGTGTAAGGCATCCCCAGGATGTTCAGAGAGAGGGAGAGATTTATTGGTACAAACACAGCCCTAATCAGTGCCCCCTGTCTGGGCTATATTTAGCACAAACGCAAAACCAGCATAGGTGGAGAGCAGATGCAAACTGAGATCAGTGGAATCACAGTGACCTAGGACATGACAGCCTGCTCTGAATGACAGAGAGCCACCCTGAGCACCTGCATGTGCCATCTTCCTGGGGGATTTAATGTGCTCCCAGACATACTGAGGGTAGTGGGTTGAAGGGCCAGTTTTAAGGATGGCACAAGACCATAAAAATCAGCTCAGCTGGGCAGCCTCTCATCACACCACCACCAAATTATTTTTTGTAGCAAGAAGAGAGATCTGCCATGGTCAGATTTCATTCTCTCACAGGCACTACACAAGCAGAGCAGCCCCTCCTTTCCCCCCTCATCTGAAGAGAAGAGCCTAAGCACCACCCTCATTTTTGCATCCTTTCTTCTTATCAGGGGTTTCACATCAGCTGGAGGCTTTTCTTACTGGGCAAAGTTTGAAACACAGCAATAAACTACATTTACCAACAATACACCCCCCAACACCCTGTTCCAAGTCAATAACATATTTTAAGTTCTTAAAAATCTATACGCCCAGCTTTATTATGAAATAACCCAGTGACAGTACTGGAAACATGATACAGTAACTGAAAAAGGCACTTGGTTTGCAGAAATTAGATTTTCATGTTGCACTGTCAGATGGGCTACGTGCAGTTTCTGCTCTGGGGGCCTGCAGGGCTGTGTCCCACCCAGAGCATCCCACCTGAGCTGCTCCTGCAGGAGGGTGGGGCTGCAGAGGATGTGGTACAGCTGATTTAGGGAACCAGCTGCAGGTCTGTAAAATGAAGGGAGCTGATCTGTGCCTACTTAAAAACAGATTATTGAGCTATAGTCCACAAACCATAATGAGACTTGGAACAAGTCAACTGCCATGCTTCTCTCAGTGTAGCTTATTTAGCCATGAAATACAAGAGCTAAGCCATCTGAATTCACGTTCACATACTTAAAAAGTTTGGAACAGTTTGGCCCCCAGCTTGTTTGATGCATGTTTTTGGCAGCAGACCTCTTCTACCCCATTCATTTTAAATTTAGACCATACATGTTAACCTTGTTTGATACCTTTGAAATAATTATATAAATAAGTATGCCTGTCTTTCTATGTCTCACATGCAAAAACATTCATTATTTTTGGTTCCCTTTGGGCCAGGTCCAGAGATCTTCAAATCAACAGGAGCTTTTCATTTATGTCCAAGGGCTTTGGATCAAGCCTTTAATTATAATTGCATTGCCCCTTTAAGATGCAGGACCCTCTCATTTCCCCTGCAGGTTTCTGCTAGCAACTCTAGGATCCAACACAAGGCTCTCTTAAGACCTGATTAAATATTAATCCAGAGGTGGGGGACTCACTCTTTTATGATCCTTTCCCTAGAAGCTCCTATTAGTAAATCACAGTCCAGCACTAGAGGAAATGTGGCCATTCCATTATCCTCTGCTCACAAAGGGGCATTAATTCTTTATAAACTGGCCTGATTATAATAATACTCGAAGGATGCAAAATAAGGAATAGACAGGTTTACATCCATGTTCAAGATTAAACACATGTATGGTGCTGGGAGAAGAGGTGGGGAGGGAAGGGCAGAGAGGAGGGAAGGAGGGATGTAAACTGTAGCTTGAATTCTCAGCACAAGAGACTACAGTGACAGTGGGCTGGTAAGTTTATCTGTGCCTCATTCACAATGTTTGCTTCTAAAAGAAAAGAAAAATAAAATTGAGCTTTTGCCTTTTTAATTTGGAGCAGGGCAGCCCTCTTCCCAAGAAGTGGCTACTATCACATACAGCATTTCAGACTTCAAGGGAGGCAGTTTTCAAAGATCTGAGATAAAACCCTGTATTATCCTCTCAAATGCTGGGTAATGTACACAGCTCTGTTAAAATATAAGGACCAAGTTCAAAAAGAGGGATGAGACTACTTCAGCATTCTTACCCCAGCATTCCAACCCTTTTGCTGGTTTGCAGGCAGTGATCCTGAGCAAGGGCTGTGCTGCAGCTCACACGCAGGTTTGCCCTTGCTGTCAGCCTGGGCTGCTGTGATAGCTGCCTCTTTCAAGTGCAATTTCCCATGGCTGCAAGCAATGCTGGAAGGTCTCTGGGGCAAGCCACTGCAACAAGTTATGGCATAGGAATCACTGCATCCTCTTCTGAGGTCTTGCAAAAGCCTATCTAAATACTACAAGCAACAGGGATTTGCATGAAGTGTGCCACATCCCAGAAGTCCCTTTACATCCCTGCCAAATTCAATGAAAGCTTGTAAGACTCCACAAACACCTTTCTAAGATGCTTCTGAAATACAGGAGTCACATCAACTCTTATCAGCTGGTCCATGTGGACCATGAGAGCTTAAAGCACTCCTGGAAGAGCAGCCCAGAGCACGCTGGGGGCTGCCAGGCAGGGTGTTAATGCAGTTCACCTGCCTCCAGCCTCCCTGCTGCCTTCCTGCTCTTTCTTTTAGGGAAGGGAACAAGCTAACCAGTCTGCTCTGGCGGTGTGACACTATTCATGGCATTATGTAGCTGATAAAAGAGGTGTCTTGGTGAAGAAAATGGCTTTATACCCATGCCTGTAATACAGGCGTGAAGGCATGGAAAGAGGAAATGTGAGTCCAAGCTTTCCCCATCCAGTGCCAGATCCCGGCCAGTCCTCCTCTCGTGGTGGCCTTCCCTCCAAATTATTTCAATATGCAACGAGTTGGGACTTGAACATGTTTTCATGCCTGGAAAGTGATATATAGGCAGGGCCATCAATGGGAACAGCCCTCAGATGTTATCATAGAAGAGAGCCATTCCTCTGACATGAGTGGTAGTGATGGTCCTGGCTGATTAGGGCAGTTAAAACTTTATAGCACACCATAGAGGGAGGCTGTTACGGCCTCCAAGGATGGACATGCAGCTTCTCACATGCAATTTCCACATTCAGCTGCTCCCAAGAGCATTATTATCTTTTTACTGTAGTGACCAAACCATGCGATTCCTCAAATCCTTTCCAAATGTTAATGAAATCAAATAAAGCATCATACACTTCAGGGAATTGTACAGAAATAGCAAGCATTTAAGAGGAACCAAACACTGGCAAACCTCTCTGGAATCAACTCTTTAAATATGGGAAAGGCAGAATCTACTTCTTATATGGGGAAAGCCTGAGGCTGTTTTAAATTTTGAAAGAAATTTTGATAGGTATGTAAGAGAGATCAATTATAATGCAAAGGTATTTGAAGCCTTTGATGCCTAGTCATTATCTAGTTGTCCCAGACCTAAATTCAGAGTTTAAGCCAGAGGTTTTCAGTGTTTCCACTGAAGCTTAAGTGGTTTAACTGGGCAGGCAGTGGAACGCCCCACAGCTGCTCACTCCCTCACTCCCCATGGGATGGAGGAGAAAATCCAAAAAAATAAGGTGGGGTGAGACAAAGACAGTTTAATAGGACAGGAAAGGAAGGAAAAACAATAATATAATCACAAAAGAATATACAAAAGAAGGGATGCACAGTGCAATTCCTCGCCATGCCCTGACCGACGCCCAGCCAGTCCCCCAGCAGTGGCCACCTCTCCGTGTTTATAGATTAACCATGAAGTCCTACAGCCTGGGACAGCCTTTTGGTCAGCTGGGGGCAGTTGTCCCAGCAGTGTCCCCTCCCTTGTTGTGTCCCCCATCCCCTCGCTGTCAGGGCAGCGTGAGAAGCTGAAAAGTTCTTGACTTCATACAAGCACAACTCAGCAACACCTAAACACCAACCCCTTTCTCGTCCCAAATCCAAACCCCAGCACTGTACCAGCTGCTGGGAAAAACTTAACTCCCACAGCTGAAACCAGGACAGCAACATCACAGGCACATAAATTAAAATATAAATAGAGCCTCCTGGTCACCAAAGGCACTAAAGTGAGAAACTTAAAAATCTCTAGGGTAAACATTGAGTATATTACTTAATTTCAAGGCATCTGTAATACTGAAAAATGCCTGATGTTTAAATAATACCATTATAAAATGACAGTTTTAAAACCTGTGATTTTTTTTTTTTTTCTATTGTTTTTATTTGCAGCTGGAATAACTAGTATGTGTAGGATCCTTTCCTATTCTTGTTGGGTATCTCTAGAAAATATACTCCCATTGAAGTCAAAGCTGAACAAAGGAAGTAGCTGGAAGGAGGTTATACTTATATATAAATGTGGGACCTCATTTAACAGCCACCTGAGCAGTGGTACCACCCTCCAAAGCACTCTTGTTTCTCAGGATGTTCAGCTCACACCAAAGCCGAGCCATTTCAGAGCTGCAGCTGCTCTGTGGGGCAGTGGCAGTGCTGTGCCTGTGCCAGACGTGTTTGAGCCCTCTGGAGATGGGTGCCAAGGCAGTGGCTCCCTGTATTTTAGCTGAACTGGGTTTGGAGTACCCCGCTGCAGTCGTTTTCCAGGGCTGTGCAGACTCACCCGTCTGCTCTCCCGAGGGAAGGTACACAGCCAACACACACACAACACAACCACCAGCACAACCACGGGCCTTGAACAATCACCAAAAAAAAAAGGCTGAGGTTTTTTTTCTATTTTTTTATTTCTTCCCTATACTGGGGCCAGTCACCATCTGTAACTCTTACTGACTAAAACAATGCAGTTTTGAGGTACTAAGGGACCTGCTGTTCAGCAGCACAGAAAGAAGTGCCACGAGCTACCTGAGCAAAGCCCAAAACCCAGTACAGTCATCACAATTTAGCTCTGAAGGCATCTTCTGATTCATTTCAGTGGACTCTGTGACAGAGCCTGTGGAAGCACCATGGAGGTCTCTGCAAGCCACCCCACTCTTGGTGTAGAAAAAGAAGTCTGATGGTGTCTGCTGCCCTGTTCTGGTAGTTTTACAAAACTTAAGTGGTCCCTTTAAAAAGTCATATCTATTACACCATCAGCATCAAGACTATTGCTGAATTCCACATCCCTGGTCAGAAGGATTAAAATGGAGGCTACTGCTGTTCTGCAGTGAGCTTTCCTGTTTCTTATCTCACAGTCTATTCAAGGTCTCATAAATAGCATTGGAAGGATTCCACTGAAATTACAAATACAAATAAACACATATTTTGCTCCACTCCAAAAAGATAACTGTTCTATCACCAGCAGTCCACACTAACAGAGAGGGAAACCTGGGAACACACCACACCTGGGTTCAGTGGAGGACTAGTGCCCTCTTTTGATGTCACTTTTACCCAAAGACTAATTAGGATTTAATTTTATTGCTGTACCTGCAAGACATTTTTCATTTCCCCATATGCTACTCTTGGAATAACAATAATTAACACCTGAGTTTGTTTTACCTGACAGGACCAGGAAAATTGCTAAACATTGGAGATAATACAGCACTAAAGTATTTGTAAATCAGCTTCAAAGCCATTAAGGTATGGCAACTCTGACAGGTGCAGAGCTGCTAATGGCTTTGTATGAAAAATTACAGAATCCATGGGGAGTTTTGCCTTCACTTCCAAGGGGCTGAATCAGGCCACCAGGGATGAATGGCAGTCACTTGGTATAAGGTATGGACAATACCTGACCTCTGGAAGGAAGCAAAAGAGCAAATGCAGCCAAGATATTCATGTTCTGCACGTGCCTGAGAAGCCACACAAGCTCTCAAGCTAAGCCTTGATCAACTTACAACACATTTCACATAAACCCCAAGCACCTGAATTATTTTGTACTGTTTATATGTCCTGGGAACCAAATTCAACTTCCAGTTGAAGTATCTTTCTATAATCAGCATTAATATGATTGCCTGTTATGTCCTTGGTGAGGGCTCAGTTGTTCACTCTGCCTTGTTATTCAAAAGGCAAAATCTCCTTGATTAACTTAAAACTGCACCTTCTGCTATACTTTGGTGGTTGTGAAATATTTAGACACACAGAAGGATGAACTAAAACATTGCAATGTATTACAAATTTATGTTTCCCTGTAGTCTGAAGGATGTACTCAACAGACTTTTCAGTAAGTAATTTTGGAAAAAGACAATAATTTTATTTAAAAAGTTACTAAAAAACTCCCGACTAGAACAAAAACACATTAAAAAGGAAGCCATGCTAAAACCACAACAACCCCACGTCTGTGGCAGCGAACTTAGCTCGACAGGTTCTACTAAGATTTCTTCTGCAAACACATTTTCATACCAACCTTAATGATCTCAAAATCTTATGGATAATACATTGATAGAGCTGAACGTACCAGGACCTGCCATTTTATTATGGTTACTTGTACTAAAACTAAACACTAATTCAGGACATTCCCAAAAACATGAAAAGACAATGTCAAGTGACATGACAGAAGTCAAAACAAAATAAAATTTGGAGATGTGAATCTTTAGCTATACAAATATGAATTATGTAAATATATAGGCCTTTCTTGGCTTTCTGTATGGCAGGGTACAGTGTATCACACTCAGTAGGCTGCAGGCTATTTAGTAAATATAGCAAATAAATTGCCCATGACCATGTGTTTGCTTGATTCCAGCCATATTTATACATCATGGACTTGCTTTGTTCCCCAACCTTTCACTGGTGAAAACAAGAAGAAATGCTTTTAAAAGGGAATGAGAAGAGTTAATCAAAGCCATAGCATTCTCTGTTTCTTTCCTGATCACGTAGACAGTGACCAAAAATAGAGCAAGCGCGTTAGCATCACTCGTGTCTTCTTGCTAATTGGCGTGTTTTAGATGCAGATGTTCTTCACTTCCAGAAGCTGATTTTTATTTTTTTTTTTTTTTTTTTTTTTGAGGAGTACTAAATGTGCTGGTTTGGCACTTCTGAACCCAGTGAAACTTTGAATTGCTGTACTGAAATAAGTATCAAACACCAGTAAGGAGCAGTGGGTTTGTTTTCCATCATCTCTTACTGTGAGGATCTCAACTCTCCCAAATTCTAAACCCCCACGTGAGATACCAGACACTGAGACAAGCACGTTGGAAACCTGTCTGCTCATAACACAAATAAGCAAACCTAGATTCCTCTTCCACCCTATGAAATCCGGTGCTTTAAAAACTGATAATCAAAAGGATATTGGATCTAACAGCCACAACCTGCTCACACCACATGACATGGGACAGCTGTGGCAGACTTTGGAAAGTTTGTTTTCATGAGGCACCTCCATGATCAGACACTTATCTCAGCTCTCTGAAACTTTAATCTGTGCAGCTGCAATGGTTCCAGTATTTCCAGCCAGAGCTGGCAGAGTCTAAGTCAGGTGTTTTAGCATACTATATACAAACACCAAGGAATCAAATGGAAACCTGTGAACATCTTGTTCTAGCAAGAGATGAACTGAGAGCCAAACAAGCCACACTTTCATCCAATTCAGCTTTTACATCAGCCTGAAATTTACAGACATTGGTGCAATATAATAGTATTGGGATAGAGAATAAACCCCTTTCTTTTCTGCTAGACATTTTATGCACTAACACTTAGGCTCACACTTCTGCCTGCCAGTAGCATGCTCAAAGTGACTTAAAACAAACCTTTGAAGTGTGGACACAGCTACTTAAATATGTAAATGAGTTGGCTCTGTGCTTGTAGGTCAATTATTCAGTGCAAGCAGGTACGAGGCAGACAAATGTCCATTTGCAGGTGAAAATGATCACTGATCATTTTTGAAGTCTGACTCAGGTAAAAGGCTGAGAAGCCACTTCAGCTGCACCCTGTAAAGCTGAACTACTCTTACACAATGCAAGGGGTAATGTTATGTACAAGTGTGGACAGTCACTAAGGTAAAATAGGAGAAGGCTTTTAAAATTGAAGTAGAACATCAGAAGTCTTTCAGATTCATTCCAAGATGAAAGAAAAAGACTTGAAGAGCAATAAGCAAGTTGATATTTCATTAAAAAGCTAATACCAAGTTGTACGCATTCTGAAGTTCATAAGAAACATAAATTACAATTGCTACTGGCAACAGATCATTCAGAAAAAGACACTTATAGTTCATATAGAATACAAATACAGATTCTAATCTTCAGATTGATGCAGAGGGAAGACTTTAATCAAATGACTTGAAAGTACAATGAGAACCTCCTGATTTCTATGCTTTTAAACCCAAAGGGAGAGCTGCATGCTTAGGTAACCAACTGCCTGCAGAAAACACTCAATACATTTATGCAACCTCCAAATTAGATATGGAAATTATATCCAAATTGCACAAAAAGCTGTATTCCAGATTCAGATCTCCTCTTTGGAAATGCCAGCTAGGATTTCACTTTCCAAAGCATCTCACAGCTCCCATTCAGTTCAATTGTAATCAGTTATGCTCAGGACTTTGCAAAACAACGTGATCACCACTGAAAATGCTTTCAAAACTCTGTGCTTTGTACTACATTTATTCTATATGTTGAATTATATGCCATAAAGTGGCTCTGTCAGGCATTCAGAGCACAGCTGTGATGAGCAAGAGCCCATGATTAATTCTGTCCTTGCTCTTCATAAACTATTTGTCTTGTCTAATTAGAAAAAAACACAATAGAAGTTACAAACATTTTCACCATTTCCAATTGGCCGTCAAAAACACAAGAGAAGCCAAGTCGCCTTTCATGAGCCATGATGAATAATGTATAGAAAGACAAAGTCTCAAAGTTTACCCCATTTTGTATTACATTGTTCTCATTGCCTTCTTCCACACCATTTCTCTTTTTCAGAAACTGTTCTGAAAGCCACTGCAGCACCACTACGTGGACTTTTATCAAACTTACAAAAAACACTTTTTAGCTTTTTTCCTAATTTTTCAAGCTTTATTTTTCTCCTGTCACAGGCATCACCTCAGCCCCCAAAATCCAGTTTTGCAGAATTCATTGAAAAACCAATATAAGCAAACTGTCTCAAAACCCACACTCTCTTAAATGCAAAACAAACACAACATGCAAATGTAGCAATTACAAGTGCAAGCAATCACCAGAATTCAGCACAGGGGTAACTCTGCCACTTTTGGAACAACCAGTAACAGCTCAGCAAGACAAGGATACAGCAAACCCTGGCCACTTCATATTCCTGAGGTGCATTACACCACCCTTAGCATGCCCAGGCCCTCTGAGGAATCCCAGTAACTTCCTCCAGTACCTGATGCCAGAGATAATGTGCATATCTTGCATTGTCCACATCTTTATCACCAGCCATAGTGATAAAACTGGAATAAAACAAGCATATTTTCAATGATACACATTTTGCCAGATACTACCTAAAGAAACCACAAGGAAAGCATGAAATCTGTAAACCCTGAGACATACTCAGCTTTCTATAAGTATTTTGTAATGTATGTAGAAGCCTGAGACATTATTCTTTGTCATTAAGCTGCCTGAACACAGCAACCTTTGTCTGCTGTAAAGAGGAGTCCAAAATGTTCCCAGATTTTCACTTGGTTGGACCTGGGACATTTGCTCAGCTCCTTAAGGAAGTCAGGAGAAGCTGCCCAGTCTGGATCCTGACGTGCACTTTCAAAACAAACAAACAAAAACGTTCAGGATGTTTCAAATAATGTGCATCCTTTGTTAAGGGAGAAAAAAGGAGACTTGAAAAAGCCTGATTTCACTTTCAGAGCTGGGGCAGCATCTGGGACCGCGAAGGCTCGGCTGATGTCCCGCACTCACAGCAGCATCACAGGTTTCTACCTGAGCCTTGCAGAGCTCTTCCCAGCGGACAGCGCCAGTCGTTTGTGCTTGCAGGCTGGCGGAGCACACATGCGGAGGCAGAGCTGTCACGGATTAGACGAGCAGAGAGCTTTGCCGTGACTTTCTGCGGGGCACGAGGTAAAACGTGCGCTGGAGCCGCTCGCTTCCATCAGAGAGCGGCAGCCATCTGCTGGCAGGCAGCCGGCAGGAGGGCAGGCACCGGGGCTTCCCCAAACCCCAGCACTCCCTAGCACCTGGAAAAGCCACCTCAGGGATCCCAGGAGCAAGCCCACTCTGCTTTATTTAGATGAAATCCTTGAAACACACACCGGAGATAAACGTAACTGGGGAAATGCATTCTTGAAAAGTAGGAAGGTATCGTGAACAGCATCAAACAGCCCTGAAGAACGGGATCTAAAGTCACGAGTCATTTTTTGGAATTCTTAGTCTTATCCAAAGAAAGAAAGATTGCCGTGTCTCTAATCTACAGACGAAAAGGAGCCAGCTGTACATCTGAAAATCAGCTGCGTATTGATCCCGCTCCTGTTAATATTCATGAAGGTGTATCGTAAGACTGGAGATTTTAACACAGTGCCCCCGGACTCTAAATCAATTCCCATTGATTTCAATTGGCTTCTCCCATCCATGCATCGACCTTACCCCTCCCTTGGAAACATGCTCTCAAGGTCCTTTGAAACACACTTGCTGTATAATGAACTCTGAAGGATTGCATGTGCTCATTGGTATGTTCTTTCCTTCTCCACCTGTGGAGCTTTTGAGGAGGTGGACACCACTATCTGATTTTATGTGAACATTTAAAAATTTGAACCTATGCCCCACAGGGCTCCCACCAGATCCTAGAAGCCAGGATAAACTCCTCCTCTTCATTTAGATTTGTCTGAAAAGTTCAAGGCTAATGCAGTCATCTAATAAAACTGCATTTCTTGACACTGCCTGCTTCCAGGAGAAACACACACTGAATTGTTTCTGGTTTCTGCTTGTCAGACTTTTGGGTACTACAGCTAAAACAGGTATACAGGGGTGGCAGATTCTCAGAAGAGAGCATTGAAGGGTGAACTTAATCTGCTCCTGTCTCTGAAAATGCTGGGCTCTTGAGTCTGACCTTGCTCCCTGCTGAACTTTCTAGCACCTGACATTTGAGTCTATTCAGGGTGAGTTATGAGGAGTTAAGGCAACTCAGCAAATAAGCCGATATACACCAAAACTGCTGCCTCCATTAGGAGTTTATATCTAATGTTGATCATTATTTCACTTCAACACACAAAGCAGGGGTTGGCTATCCATGCTTCCAGTGGTATCTCAGGTGAAAAATGGACAGAACATTTTAAAATCAGACATTTTTCTTTCAAAACAGTTTTCTGAGCTTTTACTTGCTCAATTGATTAAAAAAAAAAAAAAAAAAAAAAGTAGAAATACTAGCATTGCTTAACCATATGTAACTACTGGCAGGTTTAGCTGATGTTTCAACAATAGTCCCTCTGTGAGCACAGGGCTGGCCCTCAGCTTCTTTTACCAGAGCAATTTTGTTTTAGCACACTGGGCAACCTCACAGCCAACGCTGCATATCCCATTGGTTAAAAATTCTGCTGGAAACATGCAGGATGTTCTTCCTGCATTCAACCATCCTCCTTTCCCTGATATCAATTAGCTGTGTCTTCTTATTTGTTCCACATACAGAATTTGAGAATGATGCATTTAGCAGCTATTCAAAAGGATTTTTTTTGGTTGAGAATACTATGATGACCAAATATCTTTTAAAAATTTAAATATATGGCTTTTTCCATATATGCTGAAGTCTAAATATCTGAACTTAATGTGACATTGGTTTCTAGCTGACCTCAAAAGTCTTTCATTTATAACTGATTGAGTTACACTTTGTCAGTTCCAATCAAACAGCAGGATTTTTCTTGCATCTTTGAAACAAAATGAATCAATAATATGCAGGTTTGCAGTGGAAGAATGACATCTGAGATTCTCCAAATTTTACAGCCACAGCAGGGCTGCCATCCAACTCAAACCAGCAAAACACATCACCATCATTCCAACATCATATCTACAATGAGGCTGAAGAGCGTGGAAATTTAGAATAGCCAACACTAATCAGGGTTGTAAAAATAAACACACAAAGGAAAAACTTGGTTTTCTTCTACAGTTAATTTTCCTTTCCAGTCCTGACACTCTACACCAAGGCACTGTAGATGCCGACCCTTTCACGAAGGTTTGCTGTCAATCTCACTTGCTTTCTGTAGTGATATTCCATTTATCCCTACACAAAAATCCCATGTCCCTTGAGAAAAGGCACCTGAGCTCGAGCCCTGCTCTCTCTGCCTGAGAGCACAAAGTCCCACGAACGCTGTGCCAGGGAAAGGCAGGATCCACATCAGTGAGAGCCAGGACTGGAGAGGACAAACTACAAACTCAGTGAGAGCTGTGGGGGAAAAGCAGCAACACAAGGGGCTTGGCTTGATTTTTTAGCTCCCCTAAGATTCAGGGAGTGGCTCTAAGTTTGGAGAAAATATTTGGCTCAGTTCTTAGCACATCAGTCAGCTCTCTCCCCAGTACAGATTGGGGAATACGACATAAACCCCAACACCAGCGTTTGGTGAGGACTTCCCAGGCCAAACGTGTTGGTGCTACAGCCCTGGTAACCCCAGCCCAGAGAGAATTCAGCTCTGTAATCCCAGAACTGCCTCCCACAGCTTCCAATGACCACGGTGCAAGATGCTGCCTGTGCCCCTGCTCTTTTCACTTTCCCCCAGTGCAGGGCAGGCTCCCACTGCCTCCTCCCTCCCTCCCTGCCAGAGTTTTGCCTCTCTGCGAGCTCCTTCCTGTCTCCCCGTGGCTTCTCCTATCGCCTTGGCCATCAGAGGGGCCGGACATGGCCCTGCTGAATGGGAGGAAGGCTCTGTAATTAACGGGACCCTTGGCTGTTTACACAAACACACAGAACACACAGACAGCTGAAGGGTCAGCTCCAGCCAAGGAGGGCAAATTAAACGGAATCAGGAGTGATTATCACAGAGAGCCTTTTAACTAACGAGGTGCTGCTCCTTTGGAACAATAGTAGAGGTTTTCCTTGGATATTATTGATATTCTGAATTTAAAACAAAAAAAAACAAACAACTTTTAAATTTATCTAAGAAACCAACCTACAGGCAACACACAAACCAACAGAGCACAGCTGGTTTCTGAGCAGGACTCAGCTTGGATAGAAGAGGGCAAGTCAGAGGATTATTTGCACACTTTGAGTGAATTTCCCTCAGTTATGAATTGTTTTGCTGTTATCTCCAAACACATATTAAATTTCTTGTTATTAACGGGTTCATTTTATGAAAAATGTTATGCTTAGGGCTACTGTGAAGATAAGCTTATAATCTTTATTTAAAGGTAGGTGAAATAGAAAATGGTTGGAAAATTATATATAGACAACCAAGAATCAGAAGTGCACCTGGCATGTTTTGTTATCAAATTGCCATAAGGCTTATCTCAAAATAACCCAAACATTCATGACAGTATCTCAAAAAGCATTGTTTCAAAGTATTTACAAAACCAGAAATTTAACAGAGATTTGTTCTGTATAAAATAAATTAGAGTTTAATTGCCATTAACTAGAATCTGGAAAAACCATCTGCTCTTATTTATACATCAACCACAGCAAGCCACATTGATGTCATCTATCTTCAGAACACTGAAGCATATACTCCAGCTTTAAGGAGATATTTAAGCACCTCTCAAGACTACAGGGTATAAGCACATACAAAAACTTTCTTCAAGTCAGGCCCTCATCAAATGATTGCTGACATTTATGACCCAAAGAGCTGCAAGGGCATTAACAGCTCACAGCCTGCACTTGTGTCTACAGCAGAGTCCAGACATGACCAGCCTTCAGCTCAGAGTGTTGCTGAAATTCACTGAGTCAGAGTTTCAACAGAGGAGGGGCATTGAAAACCAAATTAAAAACAATAAAATGCATGAAGTGGAATACAGCTCCAAATTAATAATGAGACCATTTAAACACCTTGAAGCTCTCATGCTGTGTTTCTGTTAAGCAGCCAAACTCATCAGTGGAGTAGCTCGTAGCAAAGAAATCATTAAGCTTATTCAGCTGAATGTTATGTAACATTTTAAAAGTTGTTTTGAAAATATTATTTTAAAAGGAAAGGCATCAGAAAACATGTGTTTCTCTGTGTTTCATAGAGACACAAAGTAGAACAATCTTGCCTACCTACCCACTTAATACGTTATAATTAGAGATGAGGAGGCAGTGTGAACATCTAAGCTAGGTTTGATGGAGGATATTAGTTGCAGCTCATGATTGAGCTCTGGGTAGAGAGACAACTGGGATTTAGAGTCTTGAAACTGCCAAAGGAAAAATTTTTACTTGCTGATTTCCCTCAAATCAGGTGTTCTCATGTCCCTTTGCAGGTGGCATTTTAAAGAAAACACTTTGCAAAGTCAAGCTACACCTAAGCATTGCAAACAATTTATAGTTTTTATTCTTCTTTTCAGTGGAGGGATCTGCAGGTATAAAGACACAGGTGGCAATGCCACCCCTCCCACCTCATTTTCTCCTGACATAAAACAGAAAACAGCCTTCCTGTTGGAGACCCCTCCCTGCTGCTTTGTCTGATCCAGGTGGGACATGCAGAAGGAAGATTCCTGCCTCTGACAGATGCTCCTGGGCTTTGCAGCTCTGCCCCCGTGCCATGACGGATTTTAAATTTTGATAATCCCTTTTTAGGCCTTTCAGACTAAGGCCATAACATGCCACAGCTCAAACAAAACCGGCCCTGTCGGCCCATGTTCATACAAATAGCCCAAACCAAGATGATTTATTTACAACAGTTAATACAATTGGTAGTAACGACTTTATAGGCAACCTCTAAGTGCAGGCGAGATGAAAAATTTACTAAATTGGAGTATAAAAATTCATAAGAAAATGTACAGAATCAATATTTCATGGGACTTGCTTTACCTTGCCTTACACAAATCTACTCCAGAGCTCACATTAAAATTTAAACCAGCTTCGTGCGACAAGTTCAAATGCTGGGGCTGTTTCATATTAGTTTAACTTCGGGAAGAATTTTTTTTGGTTTGTTTGTTTCATAAATTGGAAAAAAGCACTTAGGGAGCTGCACAGTTTGAGTGCTTGTGTGCTGCTTTTTCTATTTTCCTCCTTTTAAGAATAAACTAATTGCTGGCATAAATAGGGAGGACAGTGCTCAAAGAAAAGAGACTCTGAAAATACCTTTGTATTCTCTTTAATACAGCATGGGAGATGAAATCGCTTCGCATTCTCTTTAATACAATGCACAGAGACACTGCTTAGAAACAATACCTGCAGAATACTCCTAAAAGCCCCTAATCTGGGAACAAAGCACAAAACCCACAAGCCAGCTTTGGGAACAGCTCTGCTGTAGGAACAGAAAGCTTTGGGCATGGCTGCAAGGCACAGCTCCCACTGCCCCCACGGCTCCACACAACCCAGGAGACTCAGCCACCCTTCAGAAACCCAGTGCCAGCCACAGCACCCAGCTGGAACCTCAGGCTGCTCTGGGGTGCTGAATTATTGCAGGAGGAGTGTCCCTTCTGGCTTTGCAAAGGCAATTTATTCACATTCACTTCATCAGAATGACCACAGCCTCGGAAGAGTGAAAGATCTTTCACTGCAGTAGGTCCAGGACCCAGCAGCATCATTACCATGGAATCCGTGCAGCCCCGGGCTCATTCCAGGGGTCACTCACAGGCCTGGGCAGGTCCTGTCCTTTGCCTGGCCCCACCTGACCCTGTCTGCATGATTTTGCAGCTTTATGCACCTCTTCCTTGGGCGTAACCCAGCTTGTCCCAAAGAATGAGATTTCTTTCTCTTTGAGGATAACAGAAAGGATTGATTAAAAATCACCTCCTTGATGTTTGCATACGGTTCTCAAATAATAGAAAGAAAGGATGGAGCCCAAATATAAGTGGGGGGGAAATCACCTCCAAGTATTGTTTGTACCTGTGTGCTCATATATATTCTGTTGTGGTTCATGCAAATTATAATAAAAAAAAAAGAAATTAAAAAGTCACAGATATTTTTGGAGGACACCAAATACACTTGGAAAAATATACTTGTGCTACCACACTCTGAAATTCCACAATAATGTTTTCATCAGTTTGAAAATGTGGGGCCAGATTTTCAGTTTAGCTGTGCAACTGGATGTGAAAATGAGGTTAATTACATCACCAACTAATTGGAAGAAACAGAAGTATTTGCAAAATTTAGGAGAGAAAATAAGTTTAAAAACTTTTTCAAACATATGACCTTTAAAGGGCAATCTCAACTTTTTCTTGTTGACATTATCCTACTGGACCAAAAAAAAAGAAAAAGACTGTAGTCTACCAGTTATAATACTTTAAAATTATAGTGTTATTAAAAATAATTCTTTCACTGGCACAAACAATTGTGTTAAGAAAATTTAATGTTCACTTCCTTAAGTTAACAGCAGACTTCAGCATGTTAGCAAAAACTAGTGACCATTTATTACTTATTATATTGTAATTCATTAAGGTTGTAAGAAATATTTAGATACTTAATTGGCATTTAACAAGATAACTGTAGAGAGTAAATGAGACATTAAATCCTTTTCTAAAATGCCCATTAGGTTTGGGTTGGAAATTAATTGATCTACTTCACTTGCTGTAAACCACTGTGGTCTGTGCCAGTTCAGAACTTTGAGATATTAATGACCCACAAACCCAGAGCTGGTGGATGTCCTCACACAGAGGATAATACTGTGGTCACCTGTATTTGTGATGCCAGTGGAAGCATTTATCTGAAGTGGCTGCTGCTCATCCCCTGGCTCTCCATCACTGCCAGGATTCTCCCAGGCACCATCTATGCTCTCAGAAGGGCTCTCTGAAGGCTGCAGAGCTGCATCTGCCAGCCCAATTTACAGCTTCCACTCCTGTTTACACCTGATCTCATCTTGCAGCCCCCCAGAAAACTCGTAAACTTAAGGGATTTCTACTCTGAGAAGCTCCCCTTTGGCCTGCATACACTCTCAAATTTTTCTGAATGCATTTTTTCATAAAACTTCATATTTTCAGAGTCCATTTCCTCTTCAATAAACCTGGTGTTTCTTAAACGAGTATATACAGCAGGTGAGAAAACCTTCAAGAGCCTTTACAACTCGCTGTTAACTTCTGCTTCTCCCCAGTCTGAAGCAATGTGATAAATCCCCAGGAGAGCCCTAACTCTCCTCCTGAAGCCTCCATTAGTATTTCACATCTGTGCATGGAGACACTCATATCAATCACAGCACTACGTGGGAGCCGTGTTCCTTGTTAATAAAGTGCCTTGAGGTCCATCAGCTTCTGCCTAATAGGTACTAAATAATTTTTACATTCTCAGCGACTGTTTCTAGGCAATTTATTGCTCATTTTTAGGAATAAAACAATCTCAGTATTTATCCACTATTAAATATCTATTTTGATCCTCAGAAAATGTCAGGCACACTGATTAATTCCCAAGAAACAGGGGAAGCACAGGGGGCTCTAATGCTGTCATAACACCACAAGCACCAGAAGACTTGCACAAAATTTACATTTGGTTTCCAAAGACTATTTCCAAACTGAGGCCAGTGACTATCATGAGAGAAAACCCCAAATCTTTGCCTTAGCCTATATTTTTATGAGACCTAAAAATAATGTTTAAAAGATATATGATTATCTCCTTATGACCAGAATGTAAGCAAGTTTTTTTCACAGCTCTAGAAACACTGGCAAGCCTTGGGAATAAAGCTAAATTCACTGAGACAATCAATTACTTCCAGTGGTGGAGTTATTACAGACATCAAGTCATACCTACAGCGCACAATTTTGCTAAGAATCCAGACACTGGACACAAAATTCAGTCCCCAGTGAACATCACTGTGCCATGGATGCAATCACAACAGCACAACTCACTTTGGGTCAGATGTGGCTCTTTACATTTCTCTGTGCAGTAGATGTTGGAATATGAGGCCAGGAAGGACAAGATTTTGCTGGCTCTGCTAGAGGAAGTTTGCCAGTACATTTACCAGTAGACCAACACTGACAAAACCTTTGAGAGCTGACAAGGCCACGGGCACATATTTCTGCCAAGGACTATTTACAATTTATGAAGGTCAGCTCTTCCTCTGGTGTAAATAACTCTTGCTCCAGTGACAGCAGCAGAGACCCACCAGTACACACCAGTGGAGGAACTGGCTCCTTCCATTCCAGGAGTCACACTGCTGACACTACACAAGCACAGAAACTCAAACACAAGGAAATTCAAACACAGGCAACTGCTCTCCCTTTACTATCAGGGCAATTGTAGGTCTTGCATGTTCTTTATTTTCCTTCAGCGAAACATTAAGGAGCTACTGGTGAATTTTTAAGGTGGCTCGTTAGAATCTGCTGGCACCAGAGCAGCACCAGGGCCAGCTGTGATGGATTTCTCCAGCTTGGGGAAAAGCAGGAGGATGTGCTGGTGCTGCCTCTACCTCAAGTCCTGGGTGCAGTTTCGGGCACCACAGTATAAGAAAGGTGTAAATTTACTAAAGAGTGCCCAAAGGAGGAACACTAAGATGTGAAGGGTCTGGAGGGGAAGCCATGCAAGGAGTAGCTGAGGCCAGAGCACGCTGAGGTCAGACCTCAGCAGGGTCTGCAGCTCCTCCCAAGGGGCAGCTTTGATCTCTGCTCTCTGTGACTGGGGACAGGACCCAAGAGGATGGCACTGGTGCTGTGTCATGGGAGGGTTTGGTTGGATGACAGGAAAAGATTCTTGCCCCAGAGGATGGTGATCACAGCTCTAAGGCTGCCAGAGCTCCAGCAGTGTTTGGACGATGCCCTCAGGGACAGGGTGAGATTTTTGGTGGTGTCCTGTGGAGAGCCAGGACCTGGACTTGATGATCCTGTGAGTCCCTTCCAGCTCAGCATATTTTAGGGTTCTATGCTTGGGACCTTCCAACATATTACCTGAAAAACATTACGCAGCCTGTAACTTCCCTGAAGCACTCCACAGTGGCTATTTGCATAGAAAATACATCCTGAAACCCCATACCACCCCAAGGAAAACCAGGGAAAGCCAACAGCATTACCTGCATGCCCTCCCCCAGTTCCAAAGTTATCATTTCTGAAGAGGACTTGCATTTAGCTGAGTCTTGCAGGTTTTTCCACCTGCCAAGTCCTGTGTGTGGCCCTCTTTTCAAATGCCATGCCCTTTGCCTCCCAGGCCATTTGAGGGTTAATCTTGCCATTTAAGATCTTTCTGAGATGCCAGTCAAGCTCATCATCAATTTGACACAGATGTCTTTTGGGGACTGTGGGCTGTTTTTTTCTGGGAGCACTGTCCATTTGACAGACAGGAGGCTGTGCTGCAGCAGCCCCATCAGAACCCTTAGCTATGTCTGCTGCTGAAATCTCCAAATTAAACATTTAGAGCTTCAATTAAGTCTTAAAAAAAAAAAAAGAAAAAAAAAAGAAAAACCAAACATGTTTACAGAAGTTCATAGCTAATTTATAAACTTTTCTATTCAAGTTCCCATTTTGCCTAACCACTTCTTTTATTTGTAGAAGGAACACACCTCTGATTGTGCAGGGTGGTGGATCAGAATTTGCCCAGGGACAGGTAGTGAAAAATGCAAAAGGCTGAGCTGACATCACTAAGGTAATTTTTGACATGTATCTAGTTTTAAACAGCTGCTCAGAAAATTAGGGACATGTATTTTTTAAAAGTTTGTCACTGTGTGTGTCTGTCATAAGCGTGCTCTTTCAAAAGTGTTTATCCTTTATTGCAACTAGAAACTCAGATTGAACAGAAATGTTCACAGGCTGTGAAGATGTATTTCCTACTTCACACAGATATGATGATAAAATCATATCCCTCTCCACACTCATGTTTTAATTTCTTTCTCTTGCTGGTTACACAGAATATACTTTGCAGCTCAGGTGGCAAATAAATCCTCACTACACACCTATGCCCAAGGCTGGGTTTTCAGAGATGCCAAAAATAAACATCCACAGTTGTTTTACAGCAAATGCTCGCTCTCTGCTGGAGTCAATGCAGTTCAGGGCTGAACACCACTCAGTGTGAGTTTTGCTGAGAATAATGGCTTCAGTTCACTGTGGTTCATGGAAAGTCTGTTTACTTTTATCTGAGCTTGCAGCCCTTGAATTTCAGAGTCTGAAAGAACTTCAGTCAAAAACCATCAAGTCCTGTCGAGCCCATGCACAGGCTGTGGGTTGCAACACAGGTTGGCATAAATTTCTAGTGCAGCTTTTCCACCAAAAACTAGAGCAATGTTTAACTTCATGCACACAAAAAGAGCTCAAGAATTATCCAAGCTTTGAGTTTTCAGAACAGAAGCCTCTGTGTTTGCTGGCACACACACACACACTTTCAAAACAAGGTTCTGCAATAAAGACTGTGGTTCCAAGAAGCACCAGTGGGATTAAGAGAGATCTTGGGATGCATGGGAACACGAACTATAACATAAGGAACAGACTTGCAGCGGGACTAAGCTACAATGAACACAAACCCCTTCACACCCCCACCAAAAATAAAAAATAAAGCACATTCCTGTACTGGTTTTGTGTCCTTTTTCTTATTGCCTTTAAACTACACAGCATCATTTGAGTAACCTTCGCTCTCCAAAGTTTCTCCAGGTGAACATGTCCCTTGTTTGCAATTTTTGGCTACTGCAAATTTCAGTCAGGATCAAACAGCTCAGCCCCACCTGGAAGCACAACTGGGGAACCAGCAACAGCAACCAGGAATCACAGAGAAAATGAAAAGCTTCACCTTCCTTTGTCAGGCAGAGACAAAGAGGTATTTCCACATACTTTTTACATTTATCCATACTTCAGAAAGCTGCCCCTGGTGTTCAGCCATTCACACGTCGCTGTTCCCTCCCTCCACAGCATGGCTGTTTAAATTTCTTTTTCAGGACCTTGTGGATTCAGAGTCTCTCCTGGCAACTCGGCGAGCTTGGTCTGACAAGAAAACTGAGGTATTTTCCCAGCAGCTCTTATCAGGAAACAATGTGTCAAACAAGATGAACCCAGCTCTCCGTTCTTGGAAGATTTACTACAATTCCCCCAATGCTCGCAGAGGCAGTGTTAACACTAACCAGCTACGCAGCCCCGCGGTGCCAATCTGGGCTGCTCTCCCGAGGAACAGCTCCTAGAAAAGCCCGGGCAGGCTTTTCCACCCTGCACTCTGATAAACATCCCCACAGGGGTCTACACGATGTGTTCCTCTAAATATTCCTGGGGAAAAGGGACACTGATGCCTTAGGATTTTAGCTTTTATACTTTTCATATATTTGTAACCCTGCAATTCTTTAGTGTATAACTCTAAATGTCATGTTCAGTGTGAGCTGCTGCTTTCCCATTTTGGTCAGACACAACAATTCCTCTCCAGGCCTGGCAATCAAGGACACCTCACTGCCTCAGGCCCCGAGAGATGGAAACAAAAGTGAGCTGGGGGAACAAACTTAGGGTAAATTATTTCATTAGCTGAAGCTGTAATTGGAAGATTAACCCCAAAATGCAAATGGACCAAACTTATAATAGTGCGAAAACCCATGACCCATGGTACATTTTGGGTGTAGCCTCTGGGGGCTTTGTTTACCCAAAAATGTACTGAAGGCCTTTCAATAAATACAACTGCCTTTTATTCCCCTAATTTTGTCTGGCCTCTGTTTTTAGGTAGCCTCAAAAAGGCATCAACACAAATGGAGTTTTCCCTGGGGGCATCCCTGCCTTGCCTCTCCCTTGCCCTGCTCCAAGCACCATGGGTGGTTTGGATTCTCCTATGTGGAGCAGAGGCCAACGTGAGGGCTTGGGATGTTCATGCAGGGAAAGCCAAGGTGGGATGGGTAAAAAAATCACTATGGGCTGCTCCATAAGTGACTGCAGAAGCAGAGGGGAGGATGGGGACAGAGTTTCCTGGGATCCTGGAGCACCACCAGCACAAAGGGAGGTAAATGGAAAAAATATGCAGATGCTCACCTGGCACCAAGTCTATTACACTATTTATGACCAGTGTTCTCCCTGCTTGGAAGCAGGGATGTGAGTGATTATTGACTCCTTTAAAAATAGATGTCTGTTGCTAAATAAATAAAATAAATGCAAGTGTGTTCTGTTCTGAGATGTCCCCAGATTTGGGTTTGCTTTTTTAATCCCATTTTCAACAGTAAAACACAGGGGAAAACAAAAATTAGGGGTTAAATGAAGGCTGGTAAACAAAGCAGAAACACCTCATCTTGTATGCATCTTGGTTCTGAACCTTTCTTCTGAGATTTATTTTTTTGTTTGAACACTGGGGTCTTTCCAAATCCAAGATCCCTTGTTTACACCAGCCAAAAGAATGTTAAATCATGACCACCCTCATTATACCATTTGATAGGGCCCAAAATACAGAACTGGGAGAGTTTAGGATCCTGAGTCTCCAGGGAAAATTAACTAATGCTATAAATTAAGAACTCTGTTCATGCCAGTAACTTCAACTTCCAAAGCAAGCAGAACAACACAGCCCCAAAATATCTTGCTAAGTGCTTGTCTGTACTAGACTGTGGGGCTGCAGGAATTATGGGTTGATAACACTGGAATTTATGAGGGACTGGATGGTTTCTGGATTTGTTAGGAAACATGAACATAACACATATCTGGCTGAGGCTACTGGCCAGAGCACAAGAGGCAGCAACCTGGAACCCACCAAAAAAATATTCACAGTTCCCAAGGTAAAAATGACCTGTTGCTGTATTTGTATGTGCTGTCAGTGTTCTTGGGGCACCCAGACAAGGTAAAAGATCAAGTCTTTGAGAATATGGCCAGGATTGTTGAGCCTATGAAAGTGATGTCAGAATTGGGCCCACGATGCTGCTTGCAGAATTCTTGTTCCATTCCCACTAAAACTATCACCTTCCTTCATACTGTCAGCCTTCTTCCAAACACATCTGACAGCTTCTTCCACAGTTTGTAAAATGACACCTGCTGAAACTTAAGCTATGTGTGCAGATAATAGAGCCATGGAGAGCATTCATGTTTTCCATGTTGTCAGAGTAATTTGTTTTGCTGTTTGGGATAGGTTCTACTAAGCATAAATATTTATGTCTGTGTGGATGTCAAATACTTTAATTAGGAAGTACATCTAGAACTGGGCTGGATTTAATTGAATCTTTGAGCCAGCTAGACATTTTCAAGGCCTCAGATGTTTGTCATATAAATATATTGGATTAGACCTCTACTGGGATAAGTTTTCTGTAGGAAAAAGATCGCTTGTCATTATCTGGGTTATTCTACAAAATGCAGTAGCTGCTAGCACTGCTGGGAGAGCTACCTTCAGCTAAAAGAAGCCATAAGACATGGAGGAGAAGTACCAAATCAGAAATATGGATAGTGAGACCACCCAAGTCTCCCTCCTTACATGCCCCACTTCTGAGCCAAGCTGTGCTGCCCAAGCTCGATGCAGCCGGGTCAGGAAGCCAGTTGAGTTACTGGAAACATCACAAGAGCTCATTTTATTGGCAAAGAGTTAAATTAGTGCAGAGGTGCTGCACTGCAGAGCCTTCCAGTACTATATTAAAGCTAATCTGGATATTACTGCCAATGGCTCCCAATTTAGTTTGCTTGGGTACTGCTGGAAGCAAGTGTGAAATGCAAACTAAACATCAGCAGTACCCAGCTTCTGCAGTTCCAAGGGTTTTTCCTAAATTCCCAGCAAAGAAACTAATCCTCTTCTCCTCACCACCTCCCCTCTGCTTCCATTTTATCCACCTCCCTAAATCAGCCTTTCATCCCATGTCCTTCCTTACAACACTTCCTAAAGCGAAGCCCTAAGTCTGTCACCTACACACCTCACAAACCCTGGGCCCTCCCTCTTCCTGCTCCACACAAACCAGACACGACAAGCTGAGCTTTCTTTAGGCACTCACACAGGGCTCCAAAAGAGAAACTGGATGCAGGAGATGCTCCTTCACACAGGAACAAACTGCAGCCCCATAACTGCCTGCAGAGAAGCCCTTACCTTGGAGCAGTTGTAAGAGCAGGGTCTCCAGATGCCAAGAGCTGCTGCTCTGTCGCTGCCAGAGCGTGGAAGGGAAAGGTACCTGAGCATCACCACTTTTTGGAAATGCTTTTAAATCCAGAAGACATCTAAGAGACAAGGAGGTAGCATCCTCACTTCAGCCATGGAGGAGTCAGCACCACACTCATGCTCTGGAGGAGCCAGGGAGAAAATGTGAGCCCCAGCAGCAGGTGAGGGCACTTATCCCCATCAGCAGCCCAGGCTGCCCTTGGCCCAGCTGTGTTACACAGGTGCAGATATCACAGACCAGGGCCTAGCAATGAGCAGTTCAAGAGAAACTGGCTGTGGTATCATCCCTCAGTGATAGTGGGCTTTCTACCTGCACAGATTTTAAGATAAAATTCATTATGACCCTCTAGTCTGGTTCCTTGGTGGGAACACTGGGTACTGCTCAGCTGTGGTTTCAAAACACAAAAAGCTGTCACAGGAGAAGCCTCAGAGGAGCTTAATTAATTTAGCCACCTTAGCCACAGATTTTTATGTGTTTGTGGGCAATTCTATTCCACCCTCTTGTCTCAGTTTCTCAGTCTTCCCTCAGGACATGCAGGGTAAATTCACCACTGCCAGCAAAATGTGGATGCGATGTTATTCAGGTTCTTGAGACTGAATAACATCCACTCAAATCATGGTGCTGGGCTGACAGACTTGTTGATCTTTAAGGTCTTTTCCAACCTTAACAATTCTATGATCTTACTCCATAAGAAAAAAAAAGACAAAGAAAAATCTCTACAAAACACTACATTGTGAGCCCTGCATACAATAAAACAACAGTAATTCTCAAAATGGCTGCCCATCTCTGAAGATGACAAATTTTAGGATTTAAAAGTGTCATATATCAAAAATAAGATTCCTCTTCTGAAGTCCAGCCCTGCAAGGCTGGGAGCGCACAGCTCTGCTGGGGATTTCGCAAGGGCCAAGAAGTTAGACAATTACTTCATTTTGAGATGGCTTTGTGTTTGGGACACATAATCTCTGAAAATTACATAAAACTGTATTAAACACGCTTCACACACTGTACTGAATATCCATCAAATGATAACAGCTGTCATCATGCTGCCCTGGTCTGAATTTGAACCTCAAAGCTCTCAGTGAAATAGTGTTTATCAAAAATATATCTACAGAATACTCCAGACACAGAAAGCTATCACTGTGTAATCATGGTCTGTAAAACAGTTGATGACTTCAGTATGCTTTTGCTACTCCTTAAATAACCCGCAATCCCTCTCAGGAGCATTCAAATCCATCCTTTGGAAAATAAAGTAAGATACAGAATTAATAAAAAGTTTGAACACTGTTCTCAGCTCAGTTTGTGCTTCTATTGACCGTCACACATTCAAAAAACATTAGAGGAGGTTGGTCCTCCTGAGACGCCACCACGACAGCAAGAGAAAGCCTTGGCAATTATGTAAAGGCACCACGCTCCTGTTTTATTTAGCAGAGAGAGGGGTTTTTTTTTATCCTTACAGCCCTTTTGTGCTCCCAGATGTTTTAATTACTGAGGAAAGGGAGCGGATGATTCTGGCCATATGTCTCCATTCCGCACAGATAAATATTGTCGCCAGCCAGCGGAGCTTCGCGGAGCTGCCGGTGATCCCGCTGACACCAAAGCTGTCGGGCCCGATAAGCATCTTCAATCCTTCAGTGAGCATGCTAATTCCAGGAACACTGAGACTGATACCCCATGAAAATATTCAATCTAGAAACAATTAGGCTCGTACTGCTGCAAAATGGTACCTCTAGGAATTTGGGTGCTCGCTTGATTGAAGCCCGGAGCAGAAGCTCCAAGCGGAGACGCTGATGGGAACAAGAGAGGAGGGGAGAGCAGGTGAAAGGGGCTCTTCAGAGCAACAATTGCTCTGTGAAATCTCTGTGGGCCACATTCGCCTTTCTCTGGCCTGTTCACAGAGTCTTGGGGCGCAACAATTTAATAAATAAAGGGATTGAGTTACAACTGCTTTATGACTTTTGTTGATGAATGCATGCAACATCAATTGTTTTTATTGCAGGCTGTTTAGAAACAAACAATGGTCAGGCTCTGGTGGTGTTAGACAGCATGAAAACACAGTTGCAAACCTTCCCTTTGCAGCTTTCAGCCTAAATAAACAGTCTAATATATCCCCCAGAAAAGAATACACAACCACAGTGACTGCGGGTGGTTGCAAACAAGTTGTGAAAGTTGTTAAGCAGAAGGCAGTAATTTAAGAGGAAAGGAATTAGCTAAATGAACTGACAAGGAAGAGGGAGGCAGGACAGGGCAGCCAGTGACAATGCCAGGCTGTGAATATCCCTCATTTTCACTACATGAACACAGCACCAAACCATCTCAACAGGGCTCAAATCTCACTCTTCAGCCAAGGGTGGATGGGCCTTTTGGAAGGCACTGGAGGACAGAAAGTGAGGGTGCTTTTTTGTCAAACGAGAAATTTTTCCAAAAGCTGACATTCCAAGACAACAAAATAAGCTATTAGCAATGTAAGTACAATCCTAATTTTCACAACCAAGCTAATAGGTCATAATCAGGACCTTCTTTTGAAGTAAAATTACTTTTTTTTTTTATTATAGTTTTCCAAAGAATCTCAACCCATAGCCTTCAAGCTTGTGGGCCACAGCAATCATTGCCATGAAACAAGAATCACTGTTTGTTGAGCTCTGTTGACACCACTTTTATTAGGAAACATGCAAAGCCAAAGAAAGGTGCAGGGGGACTCATCATCCCACCACAATGTGATCCAGCTGCTGAGGACTCCTGGGGTTCACATGCTGATCCCTCAGGAGTGGCAGAACAAGAGAACAATGCTGCTACAGCTCTCCTTTGTGGGCAGACAGGACAGCCACCCTCTCCAACGCTGGTCAGAGCTGGGTGAAGGGGTCCCAATGGGCCTCCAAAGTGCCCAGCTGTAGGCAATGGGTGTTTATTGTTGCCTCCTGGCTTAATTCTGAGCCTACAGATTCACAGGTGAATCCTGATTTTCACTGGCAGTAAGAATCAAAAGTTCTGTTTGATGTCCCATGCAAAAAAACCCCAAAAACCCACAGGACTGAGACATGAATGGAGAAATTATGAAATGCTGGGCAAAGAAGAAGGGAAAAACCTGCAGCTCATCCACTCAACAATTCTGTATTTGTTCTCTAGGTCATGACACCAGAGAGTAACCAGCTTTAAAGAATACTTACATATGGTACACACCTCAGCAGAAGCTCTGTCCAAAAACGTCTGTGTGGACAGAAGACAGGAAACATTAATTTGTTCTTTTCAGTGAAACTTTTTCCACCTACTCTCATTTTCAGAGCCAGCTCCCTCCAAGATAACACTCCAAGTAAATCAAGCTGGGATAGGAGCAGGAGCCAGGCTGTACACAGAGTTTTGAGGAGCACGCCAGTGCTGTCTCCCATTAGCAGAACACACGTGGCTGTTCTCAGAGCCAGTTATATGTCAGTGGAAACACCTGGGGATAAACCAAGATTCAGGAGGTCCTTGTTGAAAATGAAAAGACTCTGAAAGAGGCTAAAATATTAGGTTCACTTAAATCACCTTTGAAGTAGTACATTCTCTCACCTCCCTTGGACTGGACCACAGCTACGAGACACAGAAAAAATCTGAGTGCTCCTCTTACACAAGAAAAGGAGGCATTCTGAGAGATTAAAGGATATTTTGAGTCATGGTTAAGACCATAATAAAGGAGAAACTCATGGCTAGGCAAGAAGTGAGTCCAATCTGTTTGAAAAAGGGATGGTTTTATTAACAAGGTAAAACCTGAAATGCATCTACAACTGAGCTTTACCTCCTTGCATCATCACTACCAGTGCATGTACATAGAAATATGAAATCAGAAAGACAAAACTGTTTTATGCATAACACCCTGTCAAACGACTGAGTATGAACTTAAGAGCTGTATTAGATGACACTGACTTAAATTCTACCCTTGGTGTTCTGAGGTAAACATAGAGAAAATAAAAATCACTTGTGAGCTTGTCTCCAGCTACACAGCTCTATTTTTAAAAAATTCATGTTTTCAGCCACCTCTAAACCAATCAAGGAGATTTCTCTTAGCCTAAAACACCAGAATGTAAATTTTGTTTTGTACTTCCCGATACTGTGAATGGGAGCAGAATGAGCAGCACTGAAACACTGCAAAGAAAGCTGCTCCCAAGACATCTCTGATACAGCCAGAATAGAAATCTCCAGCTGGAATTTCCAGTTCACTTTTGCCAAAAGAAGAGACTGAGATAAGCATCTGATTTTAAAGCTCATCCAAAAAATAGCATATGGAGAAAGAATTATTTTCTGCTGAGCTAAAGCACAGGATGAAAAGTCTGGAAATCTGAATTTTAATCTTAGTGACAGTAATTTTGTATAAAAAGTAAGTCTACTGACATTAATAACTACACAAGATTTAAGAGTAGCTTAAGCAAGGTCAGAATCAGCATGTGGGTTCTGGGCCCAGCAGCATTACAGATTCCCACTGTGATCTTGGGCAAAATCCACGTAGTGATGGAGTGATTTCATGGAGTGATTTTAGGAGCCTTGAATTTTAGATGACTACATTAAGCAACTCAAAGCAAACAACCACAAAAGTGATGTACTTCAAGTGCTCTGAAAATCCTGAGCTTAGCTTTTCTATGATTTAGATGTCTCGCCTTTTAAAAAATTATCATTGTTACACTTACGACTAGTTTTATAACAGTGACATCCTTCTTGAATTCTTTCCTAAAAGCAAATTACTTTAAGATTCTCAGAAGGCAATGAAGAAGCTTAAAATTATGTTTAATTTACCAGTATTTCTTCAGATGTATCAATTATCAGTAATGTAGATGAGAAAGAGGCAGGGAATGTATCATTTCTCTCAAAGAAAGCACACCATAAGGAAAAAAAAGTAATTTTCCTTTCCTATTCATGTCCCTAGTCATGACAAATGTCCCTCAGTTCAGTTATGACTGCTTAGAGTGCATTTTTACACACTTATAGACATTATATATTAATATACATATTTATGCATATGGTACCCATCTCGCTACAAATTGCTGGTAACTCTCAGATTTGTTACAGTTGGAGATTGATTACATCTGCACAGAACTTAGAAATTTACATTTCAGAGTGACCAGTTCATTCCTATGACTTACTTCCAATATGTTTTTACTTGGTTATTGTTTTGTAAAGGTTTATTTTTCAAATTATAAATAGGGAAAAACTAGGTCTAAACTTCTGTTCACCACTAAAAACTTGATCCTTGAGCTATGAGCTAAAACTATGACCTTGATAAAAATACATTTCAAACACCTTCAGCCATCAGTATTTATGTGTGCATGATAAAACACGTGAGGGTGGATGATGCCTTCTCCAGGAGCAGAACTTATTCCCATCCTGTCACGTTTCCATTATGCCTCTTGCAGCTTGTATTTCACCCAGCTCAGAATTTGTATAATAGGTCATTTTCAAATCTAAAAACCACCATCAAAGGTACATCAGTAACATCCATTCCATGGGATGCAGAGAAAGGAGGAGTGAATGATTGTTGGCACAGGGGGATTTTTACTCCTACAGCAGTGGCAGTCAGAGATCATCAAAGCACAACCACCACATCAGTAACACAATAAAGTCCTGGCCAAGCTTAAAACCTTGAGTGAATTCACATGTAACTTAGACCAAAAGACTTTGAAACATATTGGAGGCAGGAGGAAGATTTTTCACAGAGACTACAGAAAAGTAAAATTAAAATCTGTTAAATGCTATAAAGAGAAACATCTGAGAGACTCTGAGGACAATATTCCCACCTTCCCAGCAGCGTAAAGGGAGTTTTGTTTGGTTTGGGGGGAATTTTTCTTTCTAAACTGCCTCCTCTTGCCAAGATTTTATACCATAAATTGAACTACATCTCATGGGAGTATCAAGCATAATACAAACAAAGTAACTGTGCTTTTGATGAGCAAACAACTTCAAAGAGCACTCTCATGTTTATCTTGAACACGGGGTTCCCAGCAGGGCCCAGATGAACGAAGTTCAGTTTCCAACAGGACATCTCCCTGCCAGAGTTCAGCCACAAGCATTTGTGAGCGGTGGGGGGAGACTTTATCATCAAATCCATCCTAGAGTCATCATTTTTTTTCTGTGTTGCAAGTGTGTTTCAGGATGCCACTGGGAGCGGAGTGGATATGGCTCTCTCTTAACCAAACAATAGCTGCCTTCAGGAGGAAATCCCTCAGGAAGCTGCCCTGAAAACTTGCAGTGTGCTGTGCCTTAACACCTGCCAGCCTTCATGGACCCCCACTTTGCCCAGAGCTACGTGAGGTGATTCAAACACAGCTCTGCGCTCACAACATGAGGTGTGAGATTTGAAACCAAAGCTCATTAACATTGACAAAAATGAACGATACTTTGTATTTCCATCAGCCTGAAATCTACTTGTACCACTATCAATAAATGAAACCTCAACAAAGCACAGAAAAATAGCATTTATATATATCCAGAAAAAGGAAATGTGGATCGTGAAATAAGAAAATACCAGGTTTGGAGCCACCTGGTCTAGTGGAAGGTGTCCCTGCCCATGGCAGGGGATTGGGATGAAGTGATCTTTAAGGTTCCTTCCTACACAAACTATTCCATGAATCTATGAAGAAAATGCTGTTTATCTTAGCAAACTACTCTCCTAGTCCTGTACTATGACCCGTCCTTTCTGGGGTAACAACAGGTTTCAGAGAGTTAATACCAACCATTCATGGAATTTTGTTGTACTGTAAACTCACAGGCATGGACTGCCCTGCTCATATGATCAACTATTTCATTGCAGAAAGGAGAGACAGAATTAAGAGTGGAAACTGTTCTCATCCTGTGATTCTAGAGCAAAGATTGCAGATGTGCAGAGTTATGCCATCAGTGCCATGCTGGGAAAGGAAGTGGTGTGCCAGTCTGTGGCACCAAGGTCAGGCAAACCATGTTCAAATGGATTTTCTCCCAGTGTTTGCCATGCTTCAGCCCCAAAACAACTGTCTCTTTCTGAAGAGGCAGATGCAATCATCTTATGAATTCATGAGGAAGCTGAAATTTTGTAAGAAGCTGATGGCAAAGAGCTGTTTTAATTATTCTCTAACTCGCTGACTCCACCTTAATCAGAATATATTAAATAAAATGTATGGATGCTGGAGACTGGAATGTTGCAGTTCATAACTACAATTAACCACTATTAATTAATATCTGAAAGATAAATGAGTCGTGGGATCCATTTATTCCTGGGTTGGGAGTATTTAAATTCACAGTAGGATGCCAGCCCATTTTTCATAGCAGTGAATTAAGGGAAGTGTGAATCAAAGCTCACTGCTGTAAGATGCAGGAGACATTTTCAGATCTGTTTAGTTCTTATCCTTTAAATGGGCAAAGAGGAGACAGACACAGATGCACTGAAATTTCACCTGGAGAACAAAGAGAAAATGACAGGGATCCCAGAGAGATGGAGCCTGGGTCTCAGAACTCCCCATCCTCTTGCCCAGCTCCAGCCGTGCAGGGTGCACAAGGAGGATGGATTTCCCTGAGGCTGCCCAGCACAGACACTGCTCTGCCCTGCCCTTACCTGAGCCCATGTGCCAAAACCCCCCTGGCCAATACCCGTGTTTCTCAGTGTGACAGCAACACATCCAAGCAAACATTCATGATGTTCTTTCTCCTTTGCATCAAGGTCATACCTGCCTCACACAGACCCTTAAAATTCAGTCAAGACTTGTTTTGCCCTCTATTGTCTACTTATGCTTGGAAAATCCCACCCAAGGCTTGCCATAAAACACGTGGGTACTTTCCGTGTCTTCTCCAGGAGAGCTAAAATGTGAAGTTTCTCAGAATATGTTGCAAGACAATGATGTTCTTTCCAGAACTGTAAGGAAAGTTGTCACTCAAGCCTCAGTAGAGCAATGGTTGCCATCATTATCAGCAATTGATTTGACAGCAGCCTGAGGCTTGCACAGGTTGGGAAGGTAGAGCCCAACTCCCTGTGTTGGAAATACCAAGTGAGGTTTTCACATTCTCCAGCTGCTTCTGACAGAAAGGGAAGGCTGCCCAGAAAATTATCCTGTGATGAGCTAAAGATTTGGATTCCACCCTATGACTCAAAAAAGTGTAGAAAGGAGTAAATGAGACCCTGAATTTAGATAATCTAAGTGTTAAAGTAGAGAAATGGCTGAACCTTAGAAGGACTGAAATTCAGATTCTTTCCTACATTTTCTGTCTTTCCTAACTGGAAGTCATGTGCTCTGGAAACTTCAGCATTTTTTTGATTTTTCTTCCCAATTGAGATGAAAATAAAAATATTAGTCAAAGGGAATGGGTAGAGCAGAAAGTTTCAATACAAATTTTACTGGAGAAAGTAGAAATAGTTTTTGCTGCTGTTAACACAAAGTTTTTAATATCCCCTGTTAGAATCAGCTTAGAGTCCATTCAACACTGAAGTGCATCTTCAAACTTTGTGATGTCTGAAAGGACAGGAGGGGAAGTTCAATGTTGCAGAGCCCCCAGTCTCATGGGAGGACCATGCTACACTTCCTTAGTAAAAAATCTTTGAGTTTTAATACTTGATTTACTACCAAAAGACCTTCCACCAAAATCTCCTGAAGAGTTTTTTTTTCCTAAAGCTCCACTCTGAAAAAGGTTCTCTATATTCTCACAAAAGCAGGCTCTTCTGCAAGGTTTATAATATCTCCTGCTTCCTTTTGAGAGCAGAAACAACAGACTTACGAGCAGGATTTTGGCACTTTCGGTTCTCCAGTAATAAGAAATATAAAATCCAAAAGTATTTATAGATAAATACTTTTCAGCACAAGATTTAAATGAAAATTACAGATAGTTCTTCTTGCAGAAAAGCCCATGTTTTATTCTGAATCCTTGATACCATAAGATCTTCTCAGCGTCTAAAAATGTTGTGGTGGAAAAACACGTCAATGATAAAACCTCTCAGAATCCAGGACATTGTTTTTGTTCACACAAAACTGTCATTAATTCCAAATAATTTTAATGTGAGTTACTACACAGTAATAAAGAAGTTAAGTATTCCCCAATAATACACAGATGTTATCAGTTCATGCAGGAAATACCCAGTCTGCCATTGGTTCTTTGTATGCAACAAGAAGTGAGGAATAGTCATTTAATTACTGGTGAGGATCCTCAAAAGAGTCTCACCAGACATTACATTAACATCAGACTCAAAGTATGCTGCTTGCTTTCCCACAGAAAAAAAACCAAAACCAGAACCAAAAACAAAATCAATACCCACTGCCCCAATATCAAAGAGGAATTATTCTGGAGCTTTTTTCCTATGAAAATGTGGAAATAAAAAAGAAACCAGATTAATTATTTAGCAGGTCCACAGGAAAACAAAAAGCACATGGTTAAATGATTGGGCCATCAAGCCCTTTGTCTGTGAGGAGTCACTGTTTCCAGCAGCAGTGTGAAAACAGGACTTCTTGCAGGCTGAAGAACTAAATACACAAAATTGCAGCTCTTCTTTTCAGGACACTTGCATTTTGTTCTGGACACCCGTTGTTCCTACAAATTCTGTGTTTTAGCTCAGGTGGATTTTCTGCAGATGGGCACAGGCTGGACACGCCAGGCAGGGTTTGCTATTCCAGCTCCTGCTCTGCTGCTGGGCTGCGAGGGGAATGCCAGGAGCATCCCTGCTGGACGTAGGAACAGGCACTAAGGGTGGGCTGGACCCTGCCCACACCCCCAGGGGCCAGGACAGCCCCTGCGGCGCTCAGGAGCTGCTGCTCCTCTGGGTTTGGGGCTGCCAGCAGGGCTCAGGTGTGCAGGGCAGAGGTGGGACCTCACCAGCACCATTCTTGCTTGGTTTGGGACCTAAGGAGCCGTGTCTGTCACCACCACGTGGCCTTTGGGACAGGAAGGGCTCAGCTGAAGAGGGCAGGAAATGCTGCCCTGCTGGAGCCAGAATATCCCTGTATGAGTGAGGAAGACAAAGAGAGTGGCTGATAGTGCTTCCTTGTGCCTATAAATCTTAGCAATCTTAGGTCAAATTCTGCCACACTGGTTGGAGGCAGAGTCTGGAGCTGCTTTCTTAATTCTGCTGCTTTTTCCAGTGAAATAGGAATACGCTGATTTATAGCCTCTAACCCCACTAGAAACAGTGAATATCAGTTAATGTTTGTACAGCTATATTGTTGGAGCTTGTCTCTTCTCTGACCCTGAGTCAATGAAACTCCACTTCCAAGCTGCAACAAGAAGGAGAAATGTAAACTAACAGCATTACAGATCATTAACCCAGAATACAGCTCTTGACACAAAATGCACAGGACAAGATGATGTTAAAAGGACAAAACTGAACACTCTGGTGCTCATTTTTAACCTTGTTGCCTTACCTCCAGTAGCACAACCAAATGTAATTACAGCCAGCAGCAAAAGGAAAATCAAGATCACAGACTCAATTCCAATTAAAATAAATAAATACGGAAAATATAGAAAGCATATGGGCACTGAAGAGCAGCATATGGATCACGTCCTGAAGTACAAGGCCTGCCATATGCTTCCAGAGCCTGGTTCAAAGGAAAACCTCGCTCCCTCCTCCCGATGTCTTTGGCTAGGTCACGAATCAGCTGCCTCCCAACATCTTGTGCCATTGGGCAAGTTTGCTTTTGAATAATGAAGCAAGTTTCAGCTCAGCATGAGGAGAATCCCAGGTAGAAAATGGGCAGATGGCTGGTCCTAGCTAAGCAGGCAGAGACTGAGATGAAGCATTCCCCTTTGCCTTCTTTCAGGCCAATCTTTGCATTGTGTCCTACACCAGCTGTATGGATCTAAACCTCTTTACCTCCTGTTTCCTTAAGAAAATAGTCCTTAATTTTTTTGACCTCCCGTACTGACCCCCAGCCCTGTAGGGAATGTTAATGAGCTGTTAACATTGCTTGGGATGTGGCACTCAACCAGTCTGTGGAGTTCCTCAGCCTCTTCCTACCCAGGCCCCTGTTTTTTCACGCTCCACTGGCCCCAGCCAACCCCATCTGCCCGTGGATGTCTGGCATATGCTCTGTGCCTGGCAGTGCCCGGCAGGAAATCGTGCCTTGCAGCCATCCCGGTGTCTGGCATCAGATAAGGACAATTTAGATCACAATCAAGGAACAGCACTGCTCAGGCGTGGGGCTAGGAGAGGAGGAAGGAGACAGCAATGACTGGTCCCCAATGAGAGGATTTCCTGCCATGCTGCAACTGCAGTGATGAAGGGCAGAGATAGACTCTCCTAGGTGGATGCAAAGCCAGTGCTGAGAACTTAAAAGCACCAGGAAGCACTAAGGTCTGCACTGCTGCATGAATTCATACATGGAATGTACTTGCAATTATCGACGGTGTCACCATGATCAAGGGGAGCAGAGACAAAAGCTCCTGCTCAGGGATATTCTGTCTTCAACAGATTGGGCCAGGGAGCCCTGCTGGGAGCTGGAGAGCCCAGGAGCAGCGTGTGCTGCAGGCTGGGGGTGCTGCTGACAGCAGCACTGATGTGAGCCAGCTGCCCCAGCAGCAGCCCGGGGCAGGGCAGGGCTCACACCGAGCTGAACATATGTCCAGGGAGGGCAGGGAGGGAAGGGCTCCTGTCCCGGGGCTGCACTGCTGGCCCGGCCTGTCCAGGGAATTGCTTTCTTCCTCTGGCTTTTGGTAATGTTAAGTTTTGCTTCCACGCTGGGCCCACTTACAGAGCACACGCCGAGGCAGAACTGGGGGGTGCAGGTCAGCCCTCCCCACCAGGAATGGCTTTCCAATATTAGTCTAGTGCTGTCAAATCTGGGCATTCAAAAGTCAGGGCTCAGGGCTAAAGACCACAAAACAATTAAAAAAAAAAAAAAAA